>JAVYIG010005659.1:0-132183 GCA_035222895.1 Strongylocentrotus droebachiensis
ATAGAAACATTTCCCGAAAAGGAAAATATACCTGATGACACTGATGATGCGATCATGAACGCTCAAGAAGATACTGGTGATGGTGATAGTAAGGACACAGATTGTCCTTCAAGCCCACCTAGTGCAAGGAAAATGAAAATCACTCCTAGATCTCCAAGATCAAGGAGAGAACTGCAAGAAGCAAACCTAAGAGGTTCACAAGATAGTAAGAGTCAAGAGGACGAAGAAGCTAAACTGATGTCTATGATTGGTGAATCTGATGATGATTCTTGTGACGAGAGTGAAGGATCGGAGTATAGTCCTAATAAATCAACAAGGTCTCTTAAGAAATCTACTCCAAACGCAAAGAAGGAATTGTCCAAGAAATTCTCCAAGTCTGTGGAGAAAGAATCTGTTTCCAGTTCTGACTCTGATCATGAGTCAGAGTGTAGTCCTAAACGATCAACAAGGTCTCATAAGAAATCTTCGCCAAACGCAAAGAAGGAACTGTCCAAGAAATTCTCCAAGGCTGTGTCGTCCAGTGCTGACTCTGATCATGACGAGACGGCGGAAAGGAGAGAAGGACCAGGAGAGGACTCAAGTAATCCTGAAGAAGAGTCTGGTTTTGATGGAATTCCTGGAGATTCTTCTACAGGAGCCTCTCAGGACGAAGGAGGGGAGAAGGAAGATAAAGTTGAGAAAAAGAAGGACTTGTCTGCAGTGACAGTCACAAGAAAAAGCAGACATAGCTCTGCAGCAAGTGAAAGTGAATCTTCTGAGAAAATATCTGAGAGTAAATCTGAGAATAGTGATGATAGTATCAAGCCCCGAAGAAGAAGATCAAGCAGAAGAAAGACGAAATCTGAACCAGAAAAGAAGAAATGTGAACCAGAAAAGAAGAAATGTGAACCAGAAAAGATGGACTCTGCCGAGGAAGAGGAAATTGAACTGAAGAGGCTTGAGGGCATTAGAGGCTTGAAAGAAAACGTAACCGTGAAACTGATAGCGATGATGCTTCTGAGAGTGTACCTGATGCCCAAGATGAGCCTGAAGAAATGGAAGCAGAGAGTGTTGCGAAGAAAGATGAGACAAAGTCTGATGTTGAGAAAGAGTCTGAATCAGAAGAAAATACATCCAAGAAAGTAAAGAAGGTTCGAAAATCTCCTGCAAAGATAGACCCCAAGAGCAGGGAGCTTCTCAGTTCCGACTCTTCTTCAGATGATGAGTCTAATGCAGAGAGTGACAGCTGTTCTGGGTTGAGATGGAAGAGTCTCAACAAGAACAAGAAAAGCAAGAAGGGGGATAGTCGGGAAGTGGCTGAAAACCTTCTGATGGATGAGTTGGATAGTAATGACGAGGAAGACGACGACGATGATGACGATGATGAGGATGAAGAAGTGGATGGTGCCGGAACCAAGCGGAGCAAGAAGCGGCCCAAAAGAAGGCAGAAGAAGATGAGCCTGAAGAAGAAGATGAAGACTGGGATAACGGTGAAAACAAACAGAATGGAACAGGAGGAGGCAGTGGAAGTGGGAATGGCAAGAAGAATGGAGGAGATGACAAGAAGGACAAGAAGAAGAAGAAGAAAGGAAAGGACCAAGATGATGATGATGAAGAAGAGGATGAGGAGAATCTGGAAGAAAATGGAGAAGAAGAAGAAAATGGAGAGGAAGAGGAAACTGAAGAGGATGAATCCGATGAAGAGGGTACCAAGAAATCACATCCTTTGTTGCGCGTCAAGATCTCCACATCCAGTGAGGATGAGGAAGATGAGGGCACTTCAAAGAAAAAGAAAGGCAAGAAGGCCAAGGCAGCTCCAAAGAAAAAGGGCAAATCCACAAAAAAGAGGAGGAAAGAGATCGACACTGATGAGTACTTTACATCATCGGATTCGGACGATGTCTCAGACGAGAAGCCAAAGCGAAAACGAGTGACGAGATCTCAGACTGCATCCTCAACTGAAGACTCGTCTGCGGAACTGAAGAAACCCAAGAAGAGGATGGCCAGGAAACGGGAACCTGGCACCAGCTCGGAGGCAGACTCCAGTAAAGAAACCAAGCCAAAGAAACGAGGCAAAGGAAAGAAGAGGAGGAGGATAAAAGTAGCCTCTTCTTCAGACTCTGAATCCAAGACACAAGAAGACAGTCAGGAAGAGAAGACAGTGAGTGCTTTGTCAATTTTTTTTTCTTCAAAATAAGAAGCATACATCACAATTTAAAAGAAAGGTAGAGGTCTTGAGTAGGTCAAGATCAATATAGCCTTACAACAAACTCAATGGCCTGTATGCTACTAAAATTCAAATGGAACTCTGAGTTAGGCTTTACCTCAAAATTGGGTTTAACAAATGTAGTTAATCTGAGGTATATTAGTTTTCCCTTTGATTTTATACCCAAGCTCATGTATAACTGATTGAGTAGAATAGAGACCCATAAGACTATAGGAAATCACCTTGTGTTGAGCTTTTGTTATATCAGGGCTAAATAGCAAGAGAAATGAAAGAACCGAGTTTAGCAAAATCTTTGTTATAATGATCTTTATAGCAAAGATATTTTTATATTTGAAGTGTAGGAAGCATAATTTTTTATTGCAGGAAAACTATTTGAAGGGAGGAAGTGTTGCATAGTTGATGAATTGAAAATTAAAAGATCTGGAATTTGACAATTAGAAGATCTGAAATTCTATGTAACATTAGATAAATGGCTGCATGGAGGTCTGTTGTGTAGCTAGCATTTTAAATCTTGGAATCCAATTGCCCTGCATTTTGCTGAGTTTGCTTAATGTCTGGTTTATCTTGATGCCACCCTGTACATTTTCTTTTGTCTGATTATACATATTGTTGTTATTTTTTTTGTAGGGCTCTGACGATTCCAGTGGGGATGAAAACGACACCCCCAAGAAGGGACGTAAGCAGATCCGTAGGGTGATCAAGAAAAGCAAGCTCAAAGCAGAGACTCTGGCAGCCGAGATGGAAGAACAGGAGAGGCGGAGAAGAATAGAGGAGAAAAGGAAACAGGTAATACTGTCTAAAATGTATAATATTTGCAGGTCTCTGATATTCTTTTGGTCAGATTCCAGCTTGCAGTTGCAGGATACCCTCAGTTGTATTTGGCTGTACAAAAGAACACCTGGTTGATAAGATGAGAAGAACACAGATAAAGCGTCAGTCATTCTTAAGCCTTTGTAGGATTCATGTATTTGCAAATCTAAAAATCTTTTTGTCAAATTATTTTTTGTAAGGTTGGAAGGTACCACATTTTTTGTGAGCTGTAATTCCGTTCTTTGCATGATCATAATTTTTTAATGAATAGAGAATGATTCAGATTGTTAGATTGATGAGAAGGTAAAAGAGAGCAAGGTGTTTAAATCCGATTTCCTAGCAACAGGCAGTGGCTAAAGTTAAGGGGATTGGTAATTCAGGGGATAATTGTTCTAAAATCTGTAAATCTACACTACTTTTCTTTCCAAAGACTATTAATGAAGCTAGGCAGATAGGCAGTGACCAGAGTTAGGGTATGGTCATGAAAGGAATACTTATCTTAGAGTCTTGCCTGAAATCGCTTTTCTGTCACAGATCATCCGTGAAGACTACAGGAAAGCTGATAAGTTTTACATCCTGAAGACAGCCAGTGACAAGGATAAGGGGTTGGTCTTGAAGGGAATAATGTCTTATAGTCTAAACCGATTCTACTTTTCTGTTGCAGATCATCAATGCGGAAGAAGAGAAGGCTAAGAAGAGCGCTGTCGTCAAGACCTGCATCCTGGAGAAAGCCAAAGACTCTGATGAGGTCGTGCTAGAGGTCGACGAGCGTATCGTCAAGCACCTCAAACCTCACCAGGCAGAAGGCATCCGCTTCATATTTGACAGTACCTTTGAGTCGGTCTCCAAAGCTGGCGCGAAAGGAGGGGGCTGCATCCTGGCTCACTGCATGGGACTGGGTAAAACCCTGCAGGTGAGTTTACTCCTCCGATCTTACTTAACCATCAGCTGTTTACTTTCACCCTTTAAAGCCCCACTGCGCTACTTATAGCTACTTGCGCCCTCTATATAGCAAACAATGCCTAACCGGTGACCATTGGTCCCCCATGGCCTCCTTTTTCTTATGTTAAGAGCTGATTTGATGAGATATCCACCAGTCAGTGACCATGCAGGGAGGTATAATCCCTCCTGGCCAAACTAGTGCAGAGAGGCTTTAATATTGCCTTTGTGGTTCTTCAGGTAAGGGTTGTACAAGCACCCAATGCAGAAATGTCTGTGTCAGATGCATTTTTTAGTTTTTTATGCCTCCGTTACGAAGTAGCCGGAAGCATTATGTTTTCGGGTTGTCCGTCCGTCCGTCCGTCCGTCCCGTTCTCGTGATCGCGATATCTGAAGAACCGATTGATGGATTCCTACCAAACTTTGGTCATGTATGTATCTTGCAGAGCCGATGAACTGATTAGATTTTGGGGTCTCCAGGTCAAAGGTCACAGGGCTCATTATGTATGCAAAAACAGCTCATGATCGCATTCTCTCAAGAACCGATTGATGGATTCCTGCAAAACTTTGGTCATGTAGGTATCTTGCAGAGCCAATGAACTGATTAGATTTTGGGGTCAAAAGGTCAAAGGTCACAGGGCTCATTATGTATGCAAAAATATCTTGTGATCGCATTATCATTAGAACAGATTGATGGATTCCTGCCAAACTTAGATCATATATGTATCTTGCAGAGCCAATGAATTGATTAGATTCTTGGGTCATGAGGTCAAAGGTCAAATGTCATGGGCTCATTATGTATGCAAAAATAGCTTGTGAACGCATTCTCATTAGAACTGACAGATGGATTACTATTTAACTCAGGACATCTTGCAGAGCCAATGAGCTGATTAGATTTTAGGGTCATGAGGTCAAAGATCAAAGGGTCATATATGTATATGAGAAATTACTTGTAATCACGATATTCTGAAAACCTGTTAATGGATTGCAATTAAACTTGAATTTGAAAAATTTCTTCTGTTTTGGTTTGTAATTGCTCTATGACGGAGGCATCATTTTCGACTGCGCGCAGTCGAAGTTCCATCTAGTTATTTTATTTATTGCTGTGTCATATGGGTATACTCTTGAAAAATGTGCTGTGCATACACAATGCATGCAGTGTGTTAACCAAATTATTATTTTGTGTTATAAATGGCACTCTTCTAACAGTTCCTGTGATTTCCTGATTTTTCAGGAGTTTTCAGGTTGTTTATCCCGCTTTTTCATTAGGCCTTAAAAAAAAGATGTATTGTAAATGTATTATAAAAAACTAATTTTTTAATATTTTTTAAAGCTGACCATAGATTTTAATATTTTTGGGTCGGTCGTAAAGGGCAATACAACATTTTTTTTTAGGCCTTATCTCAATATTTCAAGAACCAAATTGGTAAAAATAAACGCTCCCTGAAAAAGTCAAGATTTACAATTCTTCTCTCCATTCAGGTCATCTCCTACCTGCACACTATAATGACAAATCCAGATTTAAAGGTGAAGACTTGCCTGGTGGTAGCTCCTCTCAACACCGTCCTTAACTGGGAAGATGAGTTTGAGAAGTGGATTGGGCACATGGACAGTGGCATCAATGTGAGTATTGGCATCAGAATAAGGGCTCATTCAGATATGACGTGGCAAAAGCGCTTTTTTTTTTTTTTTTTTAATGGGGTAAAGTGTAATAACACATTTTTATATCTCATAACACAGAGCTCAGTGTATACGCACAGGTCCTTTGTTGTGTTTATATCAGGTATGCTTACTCAGGTGTCACATTTGGATTATAACTGACAAGCACAATTATCATGAATTAATGGGTGATTGATATTGGTATTGGGGTGTGTCCCTTAAGGGGGGGGGGGGGGTGGGGGTTTGAATACTAGACAGGGTCTGGAGACTTATTGTTTAAAAACTGATGCATGAACATCATTCCATGTTTGATTAAATGTTTGTTCTCTCTCTCTCTCTCTCTTCCCTTCTCTCTCCCTTTCATGCTCTCTCTCTCCCTTTCTCCCCCTCTATCTCTCTCTTTCTCTCCCTCCCCCTCTCTTTTTCTCTCCCTTCCCCGCCCTTTCTCTCTCCCTGTTTCCCTTCCCCCTCTCTCCCTCTCTGTCTTCCTCTTCCTTCCCCCTCCCTTTCTCCCTCTTCCTTCCCCCTCCCTTTCTCCCTCTTCCTTCCCCTTCCCCTTCTTCCCCCTCTCTCTTCCCCCTCTCTCTCTCTCTCTCTCTCTCTCTCTCTCTCTCCCTCTCTCTCTCTCTCTCTCTTTATGTATACATATATAAATCTGTGGTATTCCTCTAGATCTATGAGATGAGTGCAGTGAAGAACAATGCAAGCAGGGCTGATTATCTGGATCACTGGCACAAGAAGGGAGGAGTAATGATCTTGGGTTACGCTATGTACAGGAATCTCGCTCTCCTCACCCATATACGCAAGAAAAAAGAGAAAGCAATCTTCCTCAAAACTCTTGTAGAACCAGGTATGGTCCCTTAAATATTTTCTTTTGTGTTTGAGTGTTTGTAAGGGAAATTTAAAAAAATTGCTGAGACTATTTATTGTAAAACTCATGTTCAGTTGGTCATTTTTATGAATTTCCCAGATATTTTTTAGAAGATCAAATTTTGAATACCATTTTTGCTGAGGTTAGTTCAGAATTTTGAAATATGATTATCATATTCATTTCATGTCTTTGCCCATCGAAGGTGGTGCTATGTTTTATGTCTGTCCATACATATAGTGATTGAAACTTTAAAAAATGCACAACCTTATTAATTTGTGTCCGATTTTGTTTAAACTTTGACCAGCCCGATTCCCAGATTTTGTTTGCTTTCTTTTAGAGTAGTTTTCTATTAAGGTTGGATTTTCCTTTAATGTTGTTCCGTGTGATGTAAGAGCCAGACTGGGATTCGAACCCTCAACGTCTTCACCAAAAGTCAGTGAATGAACCATTACATTATGACGCCTCTTTCTGTTTTTTCTAACAGGTCCAGACATAGTAGTATGTGATGAAGGTCACATGTTGAAGAACGAAGCCTCGGCCATCTCTAAGGCAATGAACAACATCACTACATTGAGGAGGATATGTTTGACCGGTACGCCACTGCAGAATAACCTGATAGAATGTAAGTTACAGCACCCGATTCGATGTGACACTTACATCTGCTATAGCAGTATTGAGATTTGGTCAAAGTTTTATATTTATATGTTCGTGCTGCCTTCTCAGTAGCCCCTCAAAAGTACCTTTAACTGATAAACGTAATGTAAATGATAATGATGATAATAATGATGATGATAATATCAATATTAATAATGATGATTATGATGTGATGATGATAATAATAATAATTCTTAGCTAGCCCATCAGAACCGTCTGACTGGTTCAGTGGTCCTTACACAAGGGTATATAAACCCCTATCCAACCTTACTCACTCATCTCAAAGACGATTGGTACAACCTATTGAAATGTTGAGATAAAGCATGAAAGGGCCCTTTTCATTGGGCAACTCACCCTGTTCAAAGAATACCTGGTGTAACCGCAAACCTGACCCAAATCTATCGATCACCATGTAAGCCTTCAAAGAGTATAATAATAATAATAATAATGATGATAATGAGAAGAAGGAGAAGGTGGAGGAGGAGGAAATTAATTAATAATAATCTTCTTTTGATTGTAGATCATTGCATGGTTCACTTTGTGAAGCCTAACCTACTTGGTACCATGAGAGAGTTCAAGAATCGCTTTGTGAATCCGATCACCAATGGACAACACAGTGACTCTACCGCTAGAGACGTTAAGATCATGAAGAGAAGAGCCCATGTACTCCATAATCTTCTTTCGGGCTGTGTACAGGTAAGTGTTTGTCATCTGTCTCTCTTTCTATGTAGTGATTTGTTTTCCTCTCTTTCTTTTTCAAGCTTGTAGTTTCAAATCAAGTGCTTTTTTAGGAATTCTGTCTTGTTCCATCCGAATGACATGACCAAACCATATCAGCCATGTTTTGCCTTACTTCTTCATTCTTAACGCTTTCTTACCAGGTTATACTCAAGATTCTTATGAGGCACTTATGATAGAATGCATCAATCTTTTGCTTAACCTTAGCTTTCATTTACAATTTTAAGGGAGAGGAGGAAAATAATAAATCATTTAGTATGATTGATTGTGAAGTAGCACACATTTTCCAATAGCCCAAAGCCGGGTTATTTTGTTGGCTCAGTCCATACACTATTGTCTTATTCAGTAGAAAGAACTGAAAAGCACAAAGTTAAATCCCATTTTGAACAAAAATGATTTTTTTTTTTAATTCTTTCACAGAGGAAAGACTACATGGCACTGACCAAGTTCTTGCCACCCAAACATGAGTTTGTGATCAACGTGAGGTTATCTGAAGTTCAGATAAAGCTGTATGACCACTACCTGAACACCATGTCTGGACGAAAGGACGACGGCACCAAGACCCAATGCACCAGTCTCTTTTCAGATTACCAGGCTCTGATGAACGTCTGGACGCACCCAAGGCTCCTACAGCTGGCTTCAGCTAGATATGACAGAAACGTAGGTTTAGACAAGATATCCCTCTTTGCTTGGATCCATGGATATATAAATGATTAATTGATAAAAAAAAAAAAACATATATCACTGTGGCAAAGCCGGATTGTGATGATTTTTAAATGACACAGTGCGTACAAAAAAAAGGAATCAACATTATGAAAGAAATAACTTAGCAAGTTATAATCAACAATGACAGACTTCATACAAAAATGATAATCAGCATTTACAAATATATCACTTAGTAATCAACGGATAACATTTTTCATTATAATATATTACAATTTGTTTTGTATAAAGTATTAAGACATGATTTGATATTCTCCATCACAATGTTTTAAAAAAAGATCTAAAAGCAATAGTGGGTATTCTTCTTTCTTTGATTTTGGAATTGGAATAGATTTAAATAATTCCATATATACAATTATTAATGATACTATTTACCGGTATTGGAGAAAAAGTTTTAATTGTGTCATATTATATTTGTCAGCAATAATGACAGGAAACAACCTTGTAATGAATTCTTTTCACATCAAATAATAAGTTCTGTCGTATAGAACAAATGCTGCATATTTTCGTCCGTTCGTTAGAGGATCTATCTGCTCTTGATAAGGCTGGTTAAAGGTAAAGACCAGTATTGGCAACGCCCCAATTTCAAAAAATGAAATGGAAGCTCTCATTACCAATCATGTGAAAGAATATGTTTTAACTAATACATGATGATAAAAAATTTGCCGGGAAACCGCCTACTAATTCATATATTTGGTAAATTTATTTCTCTCATGGTCTGGTGAGAGAGATAGGGTAGTCCCATATACATCTTTCTGTGTATAGTGCTTGTAACTTTACGAAGAATGGGCCAAATTTCTTATCATTTTGATGATTCCAGAACCTTGCAGATGCTAGATGCTAGATGATCGACCTTTTCTGATCGATTCCACAACGTTTCTTTCACAATGCAATCGCATGACCATTACTGGTCTTTACCTTTAAGCACCTATTGTACTCAGCCTGACAGCTCCGAGCATACAGCCTCAACTCAAGTGCAGATAGATCATATAATGAATTCATTAGCATGCATCATTTATATATCGAGTGGTCATTGACACAAAGACGTAACTCCATTTTGGCCATTTTGAGAAAAAGCGGTTTACGTGTAACTGAGCACTTGGGCCTTAACAGGTTAAGTCTATTTTTCACTAGCCATTGACTTTAATGGGGCGTTGGGTGGAGTTAATTCTTTGTGTTTCCTGGAAAGCCCACATTTTTCTGAACATTTTGATATCAAATACTCATTTTGGCAAAATAAGGAGTTACGTCTTTATGACACTGAACCCTCAATATAATGCACTCATTTGCATGCATCATTTTATATATACTATCTGAAGTTTTCTAATCTCTATGCTATGCCCTGTGGCCTGATAGGCCGCTAAACGAGAGATGGACGATTTTGTGACCTCCGAAGAGGAGGACGATGACGATGATGACAGCGTGAAGGCGTTTGTCATCTCATCAGACAGTGACCTTGATGACCCCTGGAAGTCACATAGGAAGAAACCCGATAAGCCAAGCAGGTGAGAAGCTTAACCCATAGAAGCTCAGAGTTTTCTTATCTTCCAAATTTATAAGTTTTTCCTCCTCAGATTGGCAAGAATTAATACTGGTTTCAATATGTTTGTATTTTTTAAGTATAGACCAGTTTTGGAAACGCCCCCCTCTCAAAAAAATGAAATAGAAGCTCTTATTACCAATCATGTGAAAGAATATGTTTTGACTAATACATGACGATATCAATTTTGCTGGGAAACCGCCTACTAATTTATATATTTGGTAAATTATTATATCTATCCGGACTGGGTAGATATCGCGTAGTCCCATATACATCTTTCTTTGTACAGTGCTTGTAACTTTACCAAGACTGGGCCAAATTTCTTATAATTTTGATGATTCCAGAACCTTGCAGTTCACACCAATACTTATATGCTAGATGATCAACCTTTTCTGATCGATTCCACAACGTTTCTTTCACAATGCAATCGCATGACCAGAACTGGTCAATACCTTTAAGTAATAAGCTATCACAATGAATTATTTTGATATCTGACTAATGTGTAAACATTGTCAAAGAATGATCAAAATTTTTAAAGGTGTTCTTCATGAAACGTTCATCCATTGTTCTGTACATGCATTTTGTTGTTACATGTTTTAATCTGTGAAATTAATTAATTCCTGGATCAATAGTCAAGAAGAGTTGTATTTTTGAATGATTTGATATACTAAACTTCAAAACAAGTAGAGAGTAGCTTTGGTCATAATTATTTCAGGAATTATGTTGCAGATGTTGCGCATTGTGAATTATTGTTGATAACTTGATATTTTTTATTAATTCCATATTTAATTTTTTTATGCAGCAGTTCTTCTCGACCGACAAGATCGAGGCGTGGGCAGGACAACGATAACAGCGATAGTGACGATGATCTCAGCGGCGAGGCCAAAAACGATGGGAACAACTCGGACAGCAGCGTGGAAGTGGTCAAGTCCTGGAACACCAGGAGTAGGGCCAAAGAGTCTGGACTCTCAGGTAAGATGTTTCATTGTTTTGTTAATTTTTATAGTTTATGTGAAAAAAGAGCTTTGTTCAAACTTGACGCAGTAAATCACCTTTTAAGAAAATGTGGCAAAATGAATGGCTGATTAAGAAGAAGAAAGAGGAGCAGATGAATTTGAAGAGTAGGTTAATGGTGTGAAGAATGGTAAGGGTGTGAAAGTAATTTTGTTAAAAGCGGAAAGGATTTTAAGAGAAAAATGTGAAAAATTATGTAAGGAAATGAAGTATCAAGAAACTATTTGAAGGAGTAAAATGGTTCAGGGAGAATAAATACTCATGGATTTGCATGAGTCAAGAAGATCTGTGAATAATGCATAGCACATAATGATACAACTTTTTAATGTGCTTTCAGAGAGCTTTGCGAATTGTTACTTGACCTTTAGCTCAGGCAACCATTAGTAATACAGCACACAGGCATTCCAAAGATTGATCTTACCAGGTAGCCATTTCTGCACCTGGGTCAACTGACAAATGTAGATAAATAATTCGCTAAAAGATGCTAGCAAATCGGCAGGGACTCAAACACCATACCTTATGATCCCTACTTTTCTGACATATTTATACCTCTTGACATTACCTCTGCATGTACTCAGTACAGGGGGGTGTTTCATAAAGCTGTTCATAAAGTTACGCATGACTTTACGAACGACTTGTATATGAAAAGCCAAATGGGATGCTCAATCATTATTAACTGCATCAACTAAAGTTGAACTGTGCAGATGTAGATTAACATTCTTATTATAACAAACGTTTTTAATGCAAAGTATACTTTTTGCCATAATTTAATTGAGGTTATTAAAAATATCAGAAGAAACTTTGTGCATCCTATCTGGCATGTCATATACAATTCGTTCGTAAAGTCATGCGTAACTTTACAAACAGCTTTATGAAACACCCCCCAGGTAGTATAACATGCGGTGGCATAGTGGTTCCATTCACTTGCCTCTTAATCCAAGGGTTGAGGGTTCAAATCCCCGCCTGGCACTAACATCCTTTGGCGAGACATGAAACACTTTTGCCACTCTCCACCCAGGTACCCATTTCACAAAGCCTTTTTTCAATGACAAATGACAAAAAAAATCAGTGACAAATCTGCTGATAACCAATCAGAGGCAAGGATTTCAGTAGCTTATAACAAAAACTGTCATTTGTCACCGATGCCAATTTTGTGAAATGGGGCCCTAGGTGTAATAATGTTGGAGTGCCAGGAGTGTCCCAACATGACACACTATCCCAGAAGCCACCATTATCATTATTATTATAATGACTGTTGACTTCCCATTTCAGAAGGAGCATCCACATCGGCAGCTGAAATCTACATCCCTCCCGAACCTGAAAAGGTTAACAGGTGGTACTCTGATTTCTTCTCCGAGGACGATTCCTTCAAGATAGAACTCAGCGGCAAGCTGGTCCTCCTCTTTGAGATTCTTAAGATGGCGGAGAGTGTAGGAGAAAAAGTGTAAGTGTTTCCTGTAGTTCTTTCCTCTCCTTCTGGTAGTCCAGGGGCCAGTTTCATAAAACTTGTTATCTATAACAACTGCTAAATTTCTATGACAAATTTGCTCTCAGCCAATCAGATGCCTTGATTTCAGTAGCTTATAACAGTAGCTTGTAACTTGTTATTGATATCAAGTTCGATGAAACAGGGCCTTGTATCCTTCAATCCTGAAGATTATTACAGGTGTGTGCTGTGCTTGTGCTCAATGATAATCTGTCGTACTGTTGTGCACAGATTTATTTTCCATCATTAGTGAATTTGACTGGCTTAATGTAACAAAATCTTGAATCCTCTCGTCCATATGCAAAGTTGCCAACCATTATGTTTTTCCTGGAATTATGATTTTTTTTTCCTCCAAAATACAGTAGTACAATATTTTTTCATAAAACACTGTTGCTCATACAGCATGTCAATCTGCATTGGAAGTGTATGGTGGGTTGTTGGTAAGTTTTCTTTTAAATAATTGCTTTTATTTGCCATCGTGGTTCCTTTTTTTGGTTGCACAAGGTTGGCAGCTCTGCATATGTCCATGATGATAATCTCTTCTTTTCTGACAGACTTGTGTAAAGTCAAACCCTTATCCCTATTATACTCCTACCATCATCACACATCACATGATGCTATTTTCATTCCACTGCAGGCTTGTCTTCAGTCAGAGTCTGCTATCTCTTGACATGATCGAGGACATGTTGGCTCATCTAGACGAGAAGGCTCAGGAGGAGAGGGCCAATGGAGAACAGGACTTAGAAAATCAGGTAAGAAATCCAAAGCTAGAATAAATTGTAGGTCATTTCATTTGTCTCATTGTGGAGAAGTAAATTGTTAATCTTATACTTTAACTTGAGTCACACCGACTAACCGAAATTAATGTCAGTTTGCCATACCCTGAAAATGGCCAACATGGATATGTACACATGGGACAACATTGTTGATAAACAACTTACTTGGTCTGGACATGGTTCTGACATTTCATGGGATTACGATTACATATTTTCTTTCTGGGCCTCATTGCATAAAACTTACCATTGATGGTAACTTTGCCATCAGTGGGAACTACCACGGAATCCTTGATTTTGATTGGCTGTTGAGCCCTGTTACCATGGTAGTTGCCATTGATAGCAAAGTTACCATCAACGGTAAGTTTTATGCAACGAGGCCCAGAAGTATTTGGTAGATATCCATAAATTATGATGTGGTGATAATTCTGTTATTTTTCTGTTAGAATTTATTTTGGAGCTACCAGAAGACGGGGTTATCTTCAAAGTATCTTTGATATTTTTTGTTTCCCTGTGTAGATCGGAGGTACTGGATCATGGATCAAAGGCGAGGATTACTTCAGAATGGATGGTTCCTCTGCAGCACATCTCAGGAGAAGATGGTCAGAGATCTTCAACGATCTGGATAATATACGGTAAGGAAAAACACGCTTTCATTAAAGTCCAACTGCACTACTTATAGCTACTTGGGCCCTCTATAAAGCAAACAATGCCTCATCGGTGCCTGTTGGTCCCCCATGACCCTCTTTTTCTTATGTTAATTGAGAGCTGATTTGATGAGATATCCACCTGTCAGTGACCTCACTGGGAGGCCTAAATCCGCCTGGCCGAATGAGTGCAGACAGGCTTTAAAATCACCTCCCCTTACGTGTGATACGTCAGTCACATCAAAGAGAGCGACATCGGACAGACAACAAATGGAACATAAAAAATAGAATTTGCACTAAATGGCCAAGAATTCAGTTTGGAATCTGGGAGAGGAGAGAGTTGTTCAACTGCATGTACTGGCATTACAAGGATAAAATATTCTTTCCTGTTAATTTAGACACAGTTAAAGTCAGATCGTAGATGATAAACAGAAAAAATACAATGTCATATAGTATACGATCATTGCTAGAATTGGCAAAGGTTACGAGGTAAGAGGAAAGCGAGTGTCAAACAAAAAAAATAAGAGAAGGTGACAGCATAGTCAGATTAAGAATGTTGACACATAGTTGAGTATACAGTAGGCTTGCGGGTACACAATGTGAGAGAGAGGGAGGATTGAGGAGTCCTGAAAAGGACTCTCGGTAATCTTTCTTGAGGGTTTGTAGTCCTGAAAAGGACTGTTTGTGTAGCCTAGAAAAAGACTTGGTTATCTTTCTTAGCTTATAGTTCTAAGGAGAACTATAGCGCTTGGAGAGGATGAGTGGCGGGAGTGGCTCGACGTTTCGAATAGGTTGACTATCCGTCGTCAGGATGTTGAGTATTCTTGTATAGAAATTTGTTCAACATTCTGTAGGTTCGCAATTGTTATTACTATTATTGTGAACCAAATCTGTTCACATCCTCGTCGCTTCAGATCTCGTCTGTTCCTGATCTCAACCCGGGCCGGGTCCCTGGGGACCAACCTGATTGCAGCCAATCGTGTCATCATCTTCGATGCAAACTGGAATCCTAGCCATGACATTCAGTCCATCTTCAGAGTCTACCGCTTTGGTCAAGAGAGGGCAGTCTTCATCTACAGGTTCATTGCACAGGTGTGTTGATGGTTTTTCCCTGTTCTGTCGGTTTGATGCAAGTTCTGTTGTGTGTTTCCTTGTATTTGTGTGGAAAGAAATGTAATCATTTTTGGGGTATAAAATGTGGTTGTGTGATATTTATTTTCCTTTTATGTAAATTTCATTAAAAAAAAAAAAATCTGTGATTGATATTTTACCTCTTGTTCCATAAGCCTTTGTGTTAGTAATTGCCGTATGCCCTTACAGTGACCATATGGTAGAAATACTCCCCAGACAGTGGAGATGGTGAACATTGTGCGTGAATGAAGCCGATGACCGGGGTAATGATTATCTGTAAGCGTTTCGTGATGTTATTTTATATTAAGCACTATAAAAATCCAGATTATTATTATTACCATGATGTTAAATCTATTAATTGTCTCCTTTGATTCCTACAGGGTACAATGGAGGAGAAGATCTATGACAGACAGGTAAGACTGCCAGATAGATTAGCATATTTGAAGAAAAAAAAAAGAATTAAAATCAAATAGCCGGAAATTATATATTTGTGAAAAGAAAAAAATTAGATTTAGATTAGATTAGACTAGTAATTAGATTTTTTCATTGGGGTAAATTTAAAAAAAATCTGTTCTCAAATTATTGTCAAGTTATTCTTAATATTCTGGAATATTTCACTTTGATTCTTACGTACTGTATAATGTACTTTTTAAAATGACCCTTAATCATTAAAAAATAACAAAATGAAGTCAGTATTCGTAAGCAAATACAATGTTTCAATGCCATTTCAATAATAATAATTCAATTATACATAGAATCTTTTGTTTGTTGAGAGCCAGTAGAGAGAAACTCAATTTTGATGAAAGATGAACCACACGCCCTTGATATGTATTGGTGATGCTATTCTTTATAATTGGCAGTTGCTAGGCCCAGGGATTTCCTTTTAATGAAGTTTAAAGAAGTTTCAGGCAGTGGCAGTGGAATTAGCATGACAATATATGCAATCTGGTGCTGTATATGAAGCTGCTATTTGTGAGTTCTATCAATATTTTAACTGTGTTGTTTGTGTCCTACACAAATGCTCCATCTTACAGGTCATCAAACAGTCGCTATCACAGAGGGTGGTCGATGAGCACCAGATCGAACGTCACTTCACGTCAGCAGATCTCTCTGAGCTTTACAACTTCTTTCCAGACAGGCTAGATGACCCTGACGGACCAGAAAAACCCACCCCAGTCCTACCCAAGGTATTAGCCATTTTTATGCCTCCGTTACGAAGTAGCCGGAGGCATTATGTTTTCGGGTTGTCCGTCCGTACGTCTTTACGTACGTCTGTACGTACGTCCCGTTCTCGTGATCGCTTTATCTCAAGAACCGACTGATGGATTCCTACCAAACTTTGGTCATGTATGTAACTTGCAGAGCCAATGAACTGATTAGATTTTGGGGTCACGAGGTCAAAGGTCACAGGGGTCATTATGTATGCAAAAATAGCTTGTGATCGCGTTATCTCAAGAACCGACTGATGGATTCCTACCAAACTTTGGTCATGTATGTAACTTGCAGAGCCAATGAACCGATTAGATTTTGGAGTCACGAGGTCAAAGGTCAAATGTCACAGGGGTCATTATGTATACAAAAATAGCTTGTGATCGCGTTACCTCAAGAACTGACAGATGGATTCCTACCAAACTTTGGTCATGTATGTAACTTGCAGAGCCAATGAATTGATTAGATTTTGGGGGTCACGAGGTCAAAGGTCACAGGGCTCATGTATGCAAAAATAGCTTGTGATCGCGTTATCTCAAGAACCGATTGATGGATTCCTGCCGAACTTAGGTCATGTATGTATCTTGCAGAGCCAATGAATAGATTAGATTTTGGGGCCATGAGGTCATAGGTCAAAGGTCACAGGGCTCATTATGTATGCAAAAATAGCTTGTGATCACATTATCATTAGAACAGATGGACAGATTTCCTTGAAAGTCAGGACATGTATGTATCTTGCTGAGGCAATGAACTGATTAGATTTTGGGGTCATGAGGTCATGGGGCTCATTATGTATGCAAAAATAGCTTGTGATTGCATTATCATTAGAACCGATGGAGGGGTTACCATCAAACTCAAGACATGTATGTATCTTGCATTTGGGGTCATGAGGTCAAAGATCAAAGGGTCGTACATGTATATGAGAAATAGCTTGTAATCACGATATTCGGAGAACCTGTTAATGGATTACAACCGAACTTGAATTTGAAAAATTTCTTCCGTTTTGGTTTGTAAAATTGCTCTATGACGGAGGCATCACTTTCGACTGCGCGCAGTCGAAGTTCCATCTAGTTGTATTTAAGCCTGAGTCGTTAAGATTTGTATGGCAGATCCTGATTGTAACCTTTGAGGTACAAATGCTTTTTTTCAACTCACACATTGATTTCTATATGTGGGACATTTTGCATAGACTTGGCGGGTACCAAAAACAGGTCAAAAGGGTGGCTAGAATTTTACTTTCTACTCTAGGTGAAATCTGCCACAATTCATTCTTTGAGGAAAGACATTTGTGTTTTTTCATTCAGGACCATCCATTGATGGATTCCTGTTTCTAAAGTCCATCTTGCTTTCCAAAAGGTGAATTTCTGCCAGTGTTTTCCCTCTCAAACAAAAGGGATGGGCACAATTGCGATCATTAAGTTGTGATCTGTTTTATTTATTCCGTTACAATTTGAGAATAACTGAATTACTTCGTAACTATTACATAGCAGTACCCTTGAGATGACTATACATATATATCATTATTTTGCTTTGGTACCTACGTAGGACTATTTCCTGGCAGAACTACTGAAGAACCACGGCAAGTGGATAGTGAAGTACCACGAGCACGACTCGTTATTAGAGAACCAGATGGAAGAAGAACTAACGGAGGATGAGAGGAAGGAGGCGTGGCAGGATTACGATGCAGAGAAGAACAGACAGATTAACTTGCCCATTCCCAGACAGTTTGACCCTCAAGATATGGAGGTAGGCTGGAATGAGTATCTATATCAGTTCATCTACAGGGAACCCTGTATATAAAGACCGCTCAAAAGAGTGATCTTTATATACAGGTTTCTTTAGTACAGGTTTCAATGAGAAACCATATTTGAGGGAAATAAAAAATGTTGTCTCTATAGACAGGTGGTCATTAAAGCAGGTTTGACTGCATTTAATATAATTTCCAAGAACATGGCAATGAAGATACTTTTATTGAACACTTTTATGTGGTAGTTTACCACGTCATGTCTAAATAAGTCTTGTGATTGAGGCGAAATTTTTGAAGAAAAAAACTTCCTTTCAATTTATTCATTCTCCATAAGGTTATGATACAAATGACATTGCACATTTCATTTAATAAACTAGAAGAGAAAAACGAAATTATTGTATATGTAGAAATTAGAAAACGGATATTAAAGTGGATGGGAATGACAAAAGAATTGATGCTAGTCATATGTATCCTAAAAATAATTATATGGAATACTTTATAAGCCATTGTTATTTGGATAAAGCCACATCTTCTACCAATTATATACTTTTCAATAAATATCATTCTATTTCAATGGATCATGAACTTATTACTGAGTATCACAGCAATAAATTAAAATAATGTATTAAAGTCCCCGATTGCAATCAGTGTGTTCTCAGGCTGTGCCCCATGACCCAATGACGGCTCTTGCTATAGCAGAGCTGCCAACCATTCCATTTTTGCCGGAATTACTCCGTTTTATCCTCCAAATTACGGTATTACGTTTTTTCTTCATAAAATACGTTTTTTTATAATATTTTTTTTAATTTAATTTTTTAATTTCTTAACATATCGCACGTCAAACAACTGCCCTAAAATGGTGATTTGATCACAAATACAATAGAAAACTAATTTTAAAACATACTTGAAGAGAAAAATATTCTCACAAAAAATGAAATGCCGATAATACCTAAATAACCACCAAAAAAATTACCTGCTTGTATGGAAAAAAACGCATGATGAATGAACATTTCTGCATTGGAAGTGTGTCGCGCGTGAAAGTAAGTTTTGTTTTTATGAATTCCTTTTTTTTGCTTGAAATTCCTTTTTTTTGCCATCATGATTCCTTTTTTTGGTCGCACAATGTTGGAAGCTCTGCTATAGTGGTAGACACTGTGTCTGACATGCTACTGGGCTTACGTTTGTGATTTTGACATGCGACATTACTTGCTGGAATTTTTGGGAAAATTTTTGCGTGATAAATCTGTGATCAATGAGTGGTTCGTCGAAACAAACCTCTTGCGAAAAAATATACTTGTACATTAGTTCATATGTTTCATCACTGATAATCCTCTTGCGTTATGATGTGTCTTCCTGCATGTGTAGAGAATCTACAAGGAGGGAGAGTCCATTCTGCGCATGGGGGAGATGATGTTGAACTACCCAGGCCAATCAGGGTCTGCAATGGCAGGAAACAATGTTGGCCACCCTAGTCTACCAATGGGAGGACCCATCAGTGGTATGCCTCAGGTGAGTTGTCGCAGACTCAAATTTCAGCTGAAAGGGCACAAAAATATGAGAATAAAAATGGTGGGAGTTTGAAATAAATCAGACAAAAGAGAGTGAGTAATAAATGTTTGAAATATGACATCGTTAATCTGTGCCAATCTCAAATTCACGATTTGGTTAGTGGATTGTGACATAGTCATGGACAACTTTCTGGTTGTTGTGTACAAAAATATATTTAATTTCTCTTTTTGTCCTAAGTGCCTTCTCCCTTGGGGCCCTACTCCAAATGAATTATGGATAGCGTAGTATTATAGGTCCTCTAAAAAGAAAAGACCCTACTGAGTCATGCATTTTGAATAGTTTACATTTTACTCATTTTATGTGTTGAAACAAAGGGAAAGTTATCCTTCACTTTGTCCCACTGTAGTTGTAGAGTAGACAGACCTGCCAACCAGTACGATTTAGTCGTATTTAGTACGATTTTTAGAAGCAAATACGACAGTACGATTTTCAAAAACAATTTGTTTTTTTTTGTTTGTTTTGTTTTGTTTTAAATTTAAATTTTAAATTGTGTGTGCTATGCAAAATGCCCATTCTGTCCTGCAAAGTATCCTACAAGCATCTCACTTCAGAAATTTGGGGATGTTCATTGGATCATCGAACACGCTAGTTATGACAAAATCATGCATATTCAACCAATGATCCATAAAAATGTTCTCCCTGTACGTAAGAACTGTAAAAAGCATTGATCCGCGTAACATTTTTTATATTTTTTTAAGAATACAACTTTTGTCAGTAAAATACAACTTTTGGGAATAAAGAATACAGTTTTTGAACTCCAGAGGTTGGCAGGTCTGAGTAGAGTAGTTGCCTATCTAGGTTGGATTTTTCTTTGATGTTTTTCCTTGAATTTTTTTTCATTATATACATATTCCAAGATTACAACAATAAGTAATTATTTTCAAAACTGGAGCGCTTTTCAAGTTATCCCTCGTGTGCTCCATTAACATTTCCTTAAGGCTTTATAGTGTTTAGGTTATGGTTGACGTCACAAATATTATTTGTGTGTGAAGCAAACTATTGCCAGAGCACGTGTCGGACAATCTTTCTGGATTGACTCGATCTTAATTGAGTCAAGTTATATGATTAATTGACAAGAGAAATCACTTGTCCTAGTTTTAAATAAGCTAGAACACCAGTCCTGTAAGTTGGATCTTGAGAAACACAGAGAATCAATCGTTTGTTTGTTTGTTGTAGGCACCGCACATGCAGCGTATGCTGGAGATGCAGAGCATGTATCGAGCGCAGATGCAGCAACAGCAGCAACAGCAACAGATGCAGCAAGAGCAGCAGCAACAGCTACGACGTCTGATGATGCTGCAACAAGCCAGGGAAATGCCCAACACGGCCAAGATGATGCTGCAACAAGCCAGGGAAATGCCCAACACGGCCAACAGCACCAACACCGGCATGAGGGATCTGCAGAGGATCGCTCTTTTACAGCAACAGCAGCGGCAGCAGCAACTGCAACAACAGCAACAGTTGCTGAACAAGAGGGCATCGTCGTCCGAAGGCAAGGCCCCCTAAAGAGGGAGGCAAACAGACTGAAACAAGCCACGTCAGACTCCTACGTATCGCTGTCCGTCTTTTCTGAACTGAATAAATTGTAATCAAAGTTGTAATGAAAGAAATGTTGATAGTAGTCTGTATAGAAAGCGTGCCACATTCTTGTAACATGGTACGCTAGTAAGAAAAAGTTTGAAAACATTTTAATGAAAAATCCATATGTATTTATGTAATTCAGTCATGCCGAAACAGCTCTTGTACATAAATAGGATTGATTTTGGAAGTGTTCATAACAGGCAAATGAAAGATTGACAGGTGAGGAAATGAAATTGATATTCGGTATTCAATGAGTAAAGGATTTAATTTCTTTGAGTGGTAATTAAAGAAAGTACCGGTAGTGAGCGCCGCAGATACATTCAAAGTAGGCACAGTACATCATTTGAAAGATAGATTTATACATGTACTTGCACTGCCTTCCGAAAGCAAAGCATGTGGAATTGTTTTAGTGTCTGGTTTTAAAATTGGTTTTCAAGTGTCTCCTGATTGTGTTGTAGCAAGACTGACATACATTGGGCTAACAGAATCACTAGGGTGTTCAAGGATCTAAGTTTCATTGTTCTATTGTAATAGACATGACTCCAGGCTATTTGCTGAAGACCATTACAGGTTGTATTCAAAATGAAGTGTGATTGATGCTTTCATATTGCTTGTGTTCATCTTGATCTCTTAGTTGAAGTCTGTTTGCATAACTTGTTGCTACGGTAGGGAAACCTCAGGCCAGCTGTTGTGTGGAAGGTTGTTTTTGAATTGGCATGCATACCTTGACTAGTCTTTTCTGTGTGACAACAACTAGGTCGGTGCTTCTTTGAGAGGTGTTCAAATGAACACAGGCAGCTCTTTGGTGCTAAATTGAGTCACACCAAAATATATCTACATACTTACAGACATTCAATTGATCGTTGGCGGAGTCATCAAAAGCTTTAGCAGAATGGAGAAAACGGATTTGATTTGAGTCTCTTTTTTTTTGCAGGTTCATGGTTATAGAGGGTATGAAGGAGGTTGTCTTCTTGTTCATCTAATCCCTAACACCCTGGAAATCTTTACATCTATCTTTAAATTACCCTTATCGATCGGTTTGATGCACTCCAACCTATGCAGCACCTGCTCATAGATCCTACTTACAAAATTAAGTGTTTAGAGAGTAACAGTAGTGATGATCATTCGTAAACCTTAGCCTTACATGAAAGAATTGCATTCCATTTGCTACCATAGATGATTGTTTTTTCTTCTTCAGTTTTCTCTATGAGATAGAATGTCATGCTATCAAGATGTGTTCACACCCATATCTACACACATTTTATCATGTTTGCACTTTTGATGTCTCGTGTCATTTACACACTAGCTTTTCTCATGCAATGTGAATGATTTCGTTGTCAGTTACTTTTTATGACAGTCAGAGCATTGAAACGTTATTTTATAACATGGCTCTAGTAAAGGCTTTTCACACATATTGTGGTAAAGTAAACTGGTGGTTTTTAATTTGTGCATGTGTTAATGTTTGGCAAGTAGGAATGGAAATACAGCTGTGTGCATTGCAATGAAGGTCCTACACAAGATACGGAATGTGCAGCGCATTATGCTTTGTCATTAAAACAGAACTGCAGCGGTTTACAGCATCATATGTTAAGAAGTCTTCATTTTTAATCATGATTTCCTGATTTGTTTCTTCTATAAACTCTTATTTAGACGTAAGCAGCTTCTCGTGACAGACTTTTTTCTTTTTTCATTCTCTCATAATTGTGGATAATGTAAGCACGTTATTCTGCATTCTCACAAACGCACAAATATAATATTTGTGAGCAATATTGTTGCAAAACACATGATGTGATAACGGCATATAGGCTAAGAACTGCATATAGAAAGATAGAGTGGCTTTGTGCTTGGTTTGTCTGGATCAACCAAATTGTGTTACACGTGGCGGCGTGTCATCTCAGAAAGTAAATGTGGACCATCTCTTTAGTGCATTTAAGAAGAACTTTTATGTTAGAATGGCAATTCTGAAGAAGTTAGGGACTCGATCTTAATCGGATCAACAAGGAAATCAAATTCATGAAGCAAGAAACAAGAACCAGCGTTGATTACACTTACTTTTGTTAAGTTATGTCTAAATGGAACATGGATGAACTCCAAGACTAGTATTGCATTAATATTTAATGCCTTCTTTTTCTAAAGAAACGTTTTCTTCTTGTAAGCCATCTTGCTGGTAAGTGCAGAAGACATTTAATTTTCAAAAACTAATTCCAATCAGTGCTCCTATTTTGGGGGTTACAAAATGCTCTCTCTAGTGTATTGTTTGTGCAATTTCATTGTTTTTTGGATTATTTATTCAAACGTGGCACATGCTATTTTCCCTGTATATAACTGTACAGCACGTAGCTCAAATTTGTTTATCTTTGTATCATAAGAAAACTGGTTGGATGAAATTGAAACAAATTGTTGCTAAACTATGCTCTGCTACACATATGCTTGACAATAAAAAACATGATCGTTTAATAACTATTGAGATGTGACTCTTATTGAAATGTAATACCCACTTGTAGTGATGATGCTCAAGATATTTGTATTTATAACTAAGTGGCTTTTGAATGTAGACATTCCTTGAATACATGTGCAACCTGTGTAGATGTTAATACCAGTTTGATCCGATGTGGACTACACAATGCGTCCAAAAATAGTAATACGAGGTACTGGTAGTTCCTTTAGCACATTAATGTGCATGTACCATATTGAACAAGATATCCATCATATACATGTAGTTGAGTTCTACCATACTGCATGTTCTGTAAGTTGTCCAACCAACCTTTTATTTTATGCAGATATACCTCTTGTTGAGGTTGGCTTGAGTAAATCATTTTTGGCTGAACTGCAGAACACCTCACCCTGCATCAGTACAATGTATGAGAGTTAGGGTCAGGATTAGGGTCAGGGTCGGGTCGGGTCGGGTCATGGTGTGGGTCTGTGGTAGTGTTAGGGTTACCTATGTGATGGGCTAATCAGTCATTCTGTATTTCTTTAAAGCAAAGTATATGTTTTCATCTGTTGAGTTCATAAATGTTTTTTCATTTCATGTATCTTTTATGAGGGTTATCAAAAGAGCTGCTGTAAGGTGTCTGGGAATGTGCACCTCCCTTTCGACCCCCACCCCCCCCCCCCCCCCCCTCCCCCCGACCCTGCCCCTGCCGCGACCCCCGCCCCTCCCCAACACCAGTTGTTTGAAGTGATATCTGTTGGACTGCTCACCTGAAAAATGTTACATTAGATCTGTGGCCAGTGTTATTAATTTTGTGAAAATTCTCTTTTCATAATTCCTCTAGATGATCTCGCACAATATTATTTTTCTTTGGAATTTAAACTTCCCACATTTTTTTCAAGAAACATTTGATCCTCCTATCTTTTTCTTTCTGCTCATCAAATTCTGTTTGATTTTGCTTCATATAAAAGTAGTCAAACTACTTCTTTCACCAGAACTACCTGGATTTTAACTAGGAATATTAATGTTGATGTACTGCACGATCTGAGCCAACTTGCCTCCACTTGGGCATAGAGTTTCAATTCCATTTTCTGTTTTAAAAATACTTATATTTGATGTATGTTTTGATAAAGAAGCGATTTTTGGAGGTTAATTGATTGACTTTCACAATATATATTGGATGAATAAAGAAAGGCAATTAATCATATAAGATATTCAAGTACAATTAATCAGAAGTTGTTTGTTAAAACAATTAGAAAAATATGATGTTTAACCTTGAATTTCGAATGCCACGTTGCAATCGATTGTTAACCCTTTGACACGCTTTGGTATACCTATGGACCAAACGATGGTTTGCCACAGTTGACTTTTGTAACACATAGATTGCATTGATGTTAAAGTGGCAGTGTAGGGTTTTGACAGTGTTGTATGTAGTGTGATATCTTTAATAGGGACGATAGGAAATACACAAGTAACATGTTGGCTACGGAGTATTGACTGCACAGTTTTCATGCGGGTTATAACTAAGTTAGTCACAAGATGGCGCTATAACCACTCGTCCTTCCTTTCTGTGCCGAAAGGAATAATCTGGTTATCAAATACAGCACATCCAGTGTACCATCACAGGTTTCCCATATACCAAGGTCAATGTTCAGTAATGTTTGCTGCCTCGTCATGCGTGTACCACGAATGCTCGTAGGCATTCCAATTTTTCGTAATGGCTCAGGCGTTATAGTCCATCGTTGTAGATAAGATGCAGGTTTTCATTCATATGTACAGGTAAACAAGAAAGCCATATTTGTATTAGTGAAGAAAGTAAAGCAGATCTCAAAGAATGTATATTACTCATATTCACATGTAAGAATGTCTATGAAAACTGATTTTTAAATGTGCTGTGCTCATGTAAAGAAACTTTGTAGGATTTGAATGTTTAGGTAGCCCATTTTGTCGGACATGTATTAACTGTTTACCAGTTTGTGACTTAATTTATTTTGTTGTCATGTTGCTTTTTCTTCAGTTGATCTAAAAGGCCTCATGCAGTATTTTAAGAAACAACAGTTTTATGTAAGTTATGTATGTCATTAAAAAAAAAAGCATTTTAAATTAAAAGCAGTCAACATTCACTAATCTCGCAACAGGGAGTAAGTCGTGCTTTGTGTCAGTGATTTGTGGTGATGTACTTGCTTACTTGGGTTTACTCAAATGTTGTTGATGTAGTCATGTTTTGTCTGTTTTAAAAATGGAACCCTTGACAAAGTTTGTGTACACATGTACCAGCTTAAGTCTTTTTGTGGCTTTTGGAGCTCAAGTTACTTTATCCCTTTTCATTCTTTGTTTATAATGATTGGCTTTAAATGGGCTCTTTTGTCAAAAGTTGAGGCGGCCTGTGCAATGTCGGTAATTTTGAGGTTATTGAAACATTTCTCTCAATTAGCAACTTGTTTAAATTAACAACTCCAATTCTTGATATCTCACAGAGGAAATTATAAATATATCATTAATTTACGGAAAATAATCTATTCAGGATTTTTTTTTAATCTTGAAGATTTCAATTAATTAATTATTAAAGGAAAGTTGAAAATGTATTTTAGCCATAGATATTACCCTGGCGTATCTAATCAATTTACTCTTTAACAAACTATATGCACTTGTCCTTCATATAACCTTCAGAACACTAAATTACTTCTCTGTCGCAATACACCCCTCACTGAATTCTCTTCCTCATACAAAGCAATTTCTCAATAAAAATCACATAAAATTAAAGACCTGGCATATCGCCTGTACAAGGTTTTATTAAAAAAAATTACAAAAAAGTACGTGTGAAATGTTTTTCAAGATATTAGCCATCCGGGGTGCGATTACAGACGAAATTTATACATATGATTGAATATGAAGTGAATATAATTGAGAAAATATACATATATTAGCAAGTGTAATTTATAGAGCACTAAAAGGTCGGTGGAGCCCCTCTCCAAGGCCATGCTTATGTACATAATATACTTTAATGATGAACATGAGTCAGAAATTAAAGATCTAAGATCACTAGCTGCTCAAGTTCTCTGAGGAGTTATTACAGATAAAATGTATACATTGAGGTCTGTGTGCGTAGCTAGCTAGCTCAGCGCGTCGGCGGACGTCACGCTATGAATATTCATTAGCGACCTGGATGAAAACAAACGCGTACGCATACGACAGACAACCAACCAACAACAAATTCTAGCTAGCTGTGATAGCTGACAGATTTCGTTGGGGGTAACCGAGAGAGCCTAGCTCGGGGAAAATTTCCTGGCCGAATCAGTGCTTGTTGATCTTATTTGAAAGGTAAATATCATCTTCTCTTGGAATTTTAAAGAGATATTTACAATTGTATTGGTTGTTGCATGTTGGGTCTGTTTTTGTGAGTTTGAGAAAGACGCGTCGCGACTAATCCCGTGATAGCGCGCTGATGTGAAAGATGTTCGACGCCAGAGCTGAAGGGCCGGAGGAGCCTGGAGAACGATGGGATTCTGCAGTGCGAATGAATAAACCAATGGTGCAATGCAATGGCAATGCTTATATTGCTTTTCGCCTAACTAGGGAATGAATGGTCATTTGACAGGTGCACAGTAAAAATGTCAGAGGTAAAAATATCAAGGTTTAAGGCGCTATAGTGACAAATACTAGTGCACTTCCGTATCCATTTTTGGACCCGTATTATTTAAGGCGTATAACTCTGATGTGGAGATATAGACCTAGAGTCTACCCTAGATCTACTAAAAAATCCCCCAAAATCAACCAAATCTTTATTAATTGTTCAAATAATGGTGTCATGATATAAAGTCGTTATATTTCTTACTCCTTTCGTGTCAATTTGTTTATTATTTTTGGAGCACTTTTCCTAAAAATGCGTGAAGTCGATTAATACAGTCGATAACTTCACGCACGCTGGCACGCTGATCAGTACATTACATCCTGCTATGGTGAATCCACCGTATTGAACTGAGTCGATTTATTGCCGACTTTCATATTATTGGTAACCCCACTTCCACATAAATATTCTGCATTCCATTGTTTCTTCTTTTTCTCTCTCGTAGGAATACCTTACTCGTACATCATGCCCAAAGCAAGAGGAACGCATAAATGCACCCAGTGCTCCTACAGAAGCAACCGCCCACATGACCTCAAAAGACATATCTCTAGACTACATGGGGAGGTACAGAATGGTCGTGAATCAAGGCCAAAGAGGAAAACTCCCATTCGTAAATGCTCAGTGCTACTAAAAAGCATTGTTACGCCAGTGCCTGGAAATACTGGAAAGGAGAAAGGACAACAGAGAGCTCTGTAAGTAGGGTAGGAAGGATGAACGTTCTTTTGTTAGCCTTTTTTAGCGTGTTATCGACCTCGAGGTGGACACCCAAAATCTTTATTACCTTTTCCTGCATGCAGGGGGGGGGGGGCCGGGTCGATCCCCTCCCCTTGGTGAAAAAAAGTGTAGAAACACGTTAATTTTACCTTTTTTTGGAGATGGGCCCCCTCCCCTGGCGCTCAAGGGGGAGGGGGGGGGTGCGATTTTTCAAATTTTTGAGGGCCCTCAAAAATTAATTAGTGCTCACATCGGCCGGCTGTTTCGCCGCTAAATATTTTCTCACGAATTGGGCCCCCTCCCCTGCCGCCGGCTGGATCCGCCCCTGCCCACATGTATTGTTTCTTACTGTTTTTAAAGGGCCCCTGCCATTAAAATGCAAGCTTATTCCTGTAGGTTAGTAGTCCTGCATACATCTCATATTTTGATATGTAAACTTGCTAAGGTCCACCCTAGAAATCCTTCAGATCTCAATCCCCTTGTGACATCATCTGTCCGTCATCAATGAGCTAACTTGAGAAAGTGGTATGTAACTTTGCCAAAGTTGACCACCTGTTACAATGTGTAATACAATAGCAACATAAAATTTACTTTGTCGGACATACTGTACTGTACTATCACCAGGAAGACAAAAGGCAATGATGATGTATTGTACATGTATGAGCATGTGCTGAGCTGGGGGAAATTACATACCATTGTCTATTGTATAATATTAGTTTAGCCGACTGTTTAGTCTAACATGTCTGACATAGCAACTTGTATGTTGCTATTGTTTGTTGTATTGTAATAGGTGGTCAAATTTGTCAAAGTACATTACATACCACTTTTGGTCGTTTTGGTCGAGCTGTTGAACATATATTATAATTTCAAATTGTGATGTTAGTGTGTTTCATGACATTGTATACAAAGGATTGAGGTTTTACCATTTCAGATCTGTTCTATTTCAGTAGTAAGTTTTAAACAGATAAAACTAATCAATTTGAATTAAAATAATCTGCAGGAGGAAACGAGGCGTCACCACCAGCCACATTGTGTCTTCTGACAGCGGCTCATCAGAGTCCGTACCAGACATCTCCATCAACCAACCCTCCAATACCCGTACCCCCATCGACAAACCTAAGAACGTGAAGACCAGGAAAGGCCCCACCCCAAATGGCGACTCCAAAAAGAAGAACTTTGTGCGCCCCAACAGCAACGGGTCGTCAGAATCTGCTGTGTCAGGGGTCAATAACAGCTTTGTTTATCAGCTGAAGAAGAAGGAGTCAAATGAAGAGGAGGAGGTTGAAAGCGATAGCTCAAAGGATGTAAAGGATGCAAAGAAGTGCAATGGATCTTTGGTTGACAGTTCACTCAATGAAGAAATGCCAGAAGGTAAAAACAAGTTTGTAATGAATTAATTTATCAAGAATACTGTTGCAAGCCTTCATACATGTTTCACCATATAAGACAGTTTGATTAGGTTTTGGAGTAAGTACGTCAAAAGTCAAAGGTCATAGAGGTCCATTTCTAAAATTACAGATATTCAACTTCAAATACTGATCATAACCTCTTGTATACACAATAAATTGAGAATTGTCCCTTACTCTATCTTTAAAATTGTTGATCTTAACCTATGAATGGATTCCATTATTTGCAGATGCACCCCCAACTGTAGAATCGGTGATCTGCACGGCATGCTGCAATCAAATCAACCCGTTTGAGAAAGACTCCTTCTTCGGTCACCCAGTTCTGAATGTGGTATTCTGTAAGGTATATTTTATTGATTTGTCAATCAATTGAAATTATCTGCTAATTTGAGAAGGGGGGGGGGGGGGGTGGGCGTGGACTTTTGGTGATGTGAATTGGGCAAAGAAATATTTCTCAGGATTTACACAAATGTTCACATATCTTTTTTTTTCTCGCCAGAAGCAAAGTTCATATTATCAGGACCAAATTTTTGTGATCGTTAGGAGCATTCATTTATATTGGTGATCATTGTGAGTGCCATTTTAGAGCTTCTTGCGTATGAATTTATGTATGTTGGAATAATGGTATTGAATGTAGAGTATATCAGTTTATATTTAAAAAACATCATTTTCAGACTTCGATAATGAGCTTATTTACTTGTTTTTTGTCACATTGAAAGATATAAAGTAACTTTGTTATTAAATCACCCCATAACTCTTGTGTGTAATAGAGGACACAAATATTTGAATTTTTTTTGTTCAATTCTATTTGGTTTAGTTTAAAATGTGATAGGGTGTATTTTTCTTCAAATTTCCTTGTTGAAACTGAATTTCAAATTTGGATGGTGAGAAAAGACATAAATGGTGACAAATAAAAAAAAATCTCAAATTTTCCTACATAAAGATTTTCTGATGTCAGTAATATGATATTTGTGGTGATGTTTAAATGAATTTGTTTATTGATTGTCAGCAATTATAATGGATGAACTCCTAATTGTCCTTTCAATCAGTTACTTTTGGAAAATTGCCTTTAAACGTTGTTTTTTCAGGGATGTGTGGAATTGTACAACAGCTGTCCCTGGAAGGAAGATGAAGACGGCATCGAGGAGGACTGTCGTTGGTGTGGGCTAGGCGGTTCCCTATCTGTGTGCGACTTCTGCTGCATGACATTCTGCAGGCGTTGCATCATGTGCAACCTGGGAAAGTTGAATTGGATCGTACGTTTTCAAAGGAGAAGTGGAGGTGCTATAGGTGTGAGCCTGCACCCCTGAAAGAACTGGTTGCCAAGTGCAATGCTCTCTATTTACGGTGTGTAGTGGAAATGGAACGGAAGAAGCATGGACCTAACAGTGATGATGTTTCTGTGAATGAACCTGATGCCCAAGATAAGCCTGAAGAAGGCGAAGGAAAGGGTATTGTGAAGAAAGATGAAATGTTTGATGTTGAGAAGGAGTCTGAATCAGAAGAAAATCTACACAAGAAAGCAAAGAAGGTCAGAAAAACTGCAGAGATAGATCTCAAGAGCAGGGATCAGCCTCTATGTTTTGACTCATCTTCAGATGAAGAGTCTGATGTTGAGAGTGACAGCTGTTCTAGATTAAAAAGGAAGAGTCGCAACAGGAAAAGCAAAAGCTTGACACTGATGATGACCTTGCAGCTTCGGAATCAGACGATGTCTCATATGAGAAGCCGAAGCGAAAAAGAGTGACGAGATCCAAGACTGCGTCATCAAGTGAAGAATCGTCCGTTGAACTGAAGAAACCCAAGAAGAGGAGGGCAAGGAGGGAGAAATCATGTCCTTTGTTGCTCATCGAGATCTCCACATCCAGTGAGGACGAGGAAGATGAGGACACTTCAAAGAAAAAGAAAGGCAAGAAGGCCACAAAAAAGAGGAGTAAAAAGATTGACACTGATGATGACTTTGTAGCTTCGGAATCGGACGATGTCTCGTATGAGAAGCCGAAGCGAAAACGTGGGGGACGGGGCAAAGGAAAGAACTGGAGGAGGAGAAGATACAATACTGCGTCCTCAAGTGAAGAATCGTCCGTGGAACTGAAGAAACCCAAGAAGAGGAGGGCCAGAAGGGAGGAACCTTCCACCAGCTCGGAGGCAGACTCAGGTCAAGAAACCAAGTCGAAAAAACGTGGGGGACGAGGTAAAGGAAAGAAGTGGAGGAGGATAAATGAAGCTTCTGATCCAGAATTTGAAGAAGACACCAATGATGACTTAACATCATCGGAATCGGACGATGTTTCAGATGAGAAGCCGAAGCGAAAACGTGGGGGACGAGGCAAAGGAAAAAAGTGGAGGAGAATAAATGAAGCTTCTGATCCAGAATCTGAAGAAGACACTGATGATGACTTAACATCATCGGAATCGGACAATGTCTCAAATGAGACGCCGAGGCAAAAACGAGCGACGAGATCTGAGACTTCATCCTTAAAGGACAAGTCCACTCCATAAATACCTTACTTTCCATAGAAGCAGAAAAATCTGACAAATCATTAAAAAAATGTTTGAGCAAAATCGGATAACCAAGAAAGTTATGAATTTGTAATGACATGAATAACTGTGAAAATCACGAGACAAATTGGCAACTCACCCTTGAGTCTGTGACGTCATTGCCTCATTTATCCACTAAAAATCTTATTTCCTCACACACCAGCATCCAAGTTATATTGATAGTAATATGTTTTTGTATGGGTGCAATAATACAAATCATATAACCTGGGCAAAGGCATGGGGAAATCAAGTTTTTGGGGATAAAAAGGGGAATTAGTGGGATAAAAATGGGAATTAGTGGGATAAAAATACATAAAGCAATTGATAAATAGTGAGGCGAAGACGTCACAAGCTTATAACCAAATTGGCAATTTGTGTAGTGATTTTCTAAGTTGCATAGTTTTTCATACTTTAATACCGTAATAATAATAATAATAGGCATTTCTATAGCGTTGCTATCTAGAAATTCTATTTCGAGGCCCATTTATTATTACTCCGGCTTTAGCCTAGCTGCCAGTACAGCTCTCCAGCATTACCGCGGACCTTGCGATCGACAGTCAGGCGACATATCCACTCGACCACAACACCTCTACAATTAATAACTTCCTTATTAAATATCCGATTTTACTCAATAATTTGTTGCTCTGTTTCTCTTGATTTTCTGCATCGATTAAAAGCAAATTATTTTGGAGTGGACTTGGCCTTTAAATGAAGAATCGTCCGTGGATGATGGTACCAAGAAATCACGCTCATTGTTTCGCATCAATATCTCCACATCCAGCGAGGACGAGAAAGATGAGGACACTTTTTTTTTTTTAAAGGCAAGAAGGGCGAGGCAGCTCCACAGGAAAAGGGCAAAGCTGCAAAAAAAGGAGAGAAGGAAAAAGATTGACACTGATGATGACTTTGCAGCTACAGAATCAGACGATGTCTCACGTAAGAAGCGGCAAGCCGAAGCAAAAATGATCGAGTGACGAGATCTGAGACTGCTCGATCCTCAAGTGAAGAATCATGAATAATTTGGCCCCCCTAAGATCTCGGCCGTGAGGAGGAGGAGCGAATACTTGCATGCATGTCAAATAAAGTGTACAGAATACTGTGGTAATTTCAATTTTTTTTTGGAAAAATTCATTCATTAAACATTCGGATACCCTACATATATTCTTTAAACCATTTGGAGCCAGGTTATTCCACATGTTATCTATTGTTTTGATAATTTTGTGTGTATTTCTTTGTTTTTTAATTGATGTATTTGATTGTTTTTGTTGTTTTATTTCATTTCTAGCTATAATTAAACTATTTTGACCCCCAAAACAAACACCTAAACGAGACCAAATGACCATTGTTTTATCTCTTTCTTGGAAAAATGATATTTCCATACTTTTGTACGCAAATGATGTAAATGAGCGATTTTCGGGCTGACATGCACATAACAAAAGGTCACATTACTTTGTAACGGTAGGTCCGATTAGAAAAAAAAAATCATTAAAATTCAGCGCAAGATTTGTTTGCAAAATATGTTAAGGGGGGGGGGTGACTAAGCCCCAGCCCAGGGCTATATAGGGTTAATGGCTAAGTCAACTCCAAAAATAAACATGGTGCATAATAAATACAATTTTCTGGTTTGTTTTATTCCGTCTTAATGTTTGAACACAAATCAATTTTAAAAGGTGTTCTTTACGGGATTATACATACAATTTTCATCACACAATAGAGATATACATTGTAAAACTCTTCATAACTAATAAAATATTGCACTGGTATAGAAGTTTTCATTTTTAACATAGAAGCTAAAGTTACCAGACCCAAAATTTAAAAAGAAGTAAAGCATAATATGCTTTTCATGTTTGTTTCATATTTATTTTGAGGCCGCCATCCTAGTCGAGCATCACTTATGCAGTTTGATTGCAGTCTCCTGCACTTTTTCCACAAATAGTTTGAATAATACTTCAAATTATAATAATATGTTATATAAATATTAAGTTTTGTTATTATTATGTATATATGTAAAAAATATTTTGACATGGAGTTATTATTATTTTATATTGTATTATACCTTACATGTATATATTCTTTGTTATTCAGTTATACTTAATATATTTGTAAAAATGGAGATATAAAATAAAATAAAAATACAATAATTAGCAAAAGGCAAGTAGATTATGTCAAAATTATGTACAGGAATCTGAGCGTAATACATGGTTATATTATGGTTCAGAGGCGGCGCTCCCTTGGGGCAAGGGGAAAAAGTGTGGCCTCACTTTTTCAAGTACACCAAAAGTGCCCCCTGTTATTTCAGATCGGTGCCTATTTTATTCCTCATTTCTTACCAGCTCTGATAAGTGCCCCTATTCAAATCTGAGAGGTGCCCCTTTTACTTTGTCAAATTTCCTGAATAAAAACCTTTACCCCACATTTCGGTTACAATGTACCTTAAGAATAAGTAGCCTACATCTTGGACATTCCTTTTTATCAACAAACCGTATTTGAATATTCAATTTACATAATCCCTACCTATTAAAGAGATGTTTAACTAATCTTACAATAATTGAAATGTGGGGTGAAGGTTTTTATTCAAAGTCACCGATGTAAAAAAATAACAGTTTGTAACATGGAAATTACAACATGTACCATCACCCCATCCTGACTCCCATGAACACACCACTGAGTCTACCAGGGAAAGTTACAATGCTAAAATAAAAAATGCAATTCCTGTTCACTCATGCATAAAAGGGTGGTTTAATAAACCATGCAATTCATTCAGCAAATCATGAGTGTATCATATCACCCTCAATTTTGTAAGCTCCAAAGGATTTACCTCTCACAAATTGGAAGGCTAATTCCTGCGCAACCTAATTTTCATACCCTTTACAAAAGTGAGCAGTGCTCACCCAAGCATTAATTATTTTCGGACTTTTTAGTGTCATATGAAAGTTGAGTTTATGAGCTTTCCATACATATACAACTTTTCTCCCAGAATAATATATTTGTTATTCGGCAGCCATCTCAAAAGTGTTTTGTTTTTTGGGGGACGCACGGTACATTGATAACTGTTTAGATTGGGGTAAACATGTGGAAAATTTGTGTAAAATTTAGGCCTACTGCTTTTTGTGAAGAATTTGTATTTGTTAAAAAAAATAAGACATTGCATCTCGCGAAAAACCGCATTACTTTTGTATAAAGTCAATTGCTCAAAGTTAATGAGAATATTGTAATATTGTATGGAATAATACACAGAAACAAAATATTCAAAAACTGCAAATTTTACAAAATAGATTACTTAAAACAGTAATACGAGTGAAAAATATATTCAACTAAACTTTTGTATGAAAATTCGTTTTTGGATACCTTAGTTGAGAGACGTAATAAACATCAATTAACCCCAGATTATCTTTTAAGTAAATTTAATTTAAATACACTTCCTATAGCTTCGATATCAAAGACTAAATTAGCTTTTGGTCTACTTATATGTGGTGAGGTATTCAGTTGACGTTATGTATTTTTTTTTTTCATTAGCAAAATTCATGAACTCGACGGATGGATGAAAATATAAATTTTCTTTAAACAAACAATTATTTCATGTATCTTTTATTTAAAAAAATGATAAACATATAAATGTATTTACGATTTCACAGATATTCATCTATTCATAATTGTTGTTTTTTCTCTCGAAGATTTAACAATTGTTAAAGGAAAGAAGAAAATGTATTTTAGCCATAGAGATATTACCCTGATCTAATAAATTACTCTTGAACAAACTATATGCACTTCACTTTTATATGACCTTCAAGAACACTAAATTACTTTCACTCTCACAATACACCCTTCACTGAATTCTCTTCCTTACCTTACATAGCAAATTTTCAATAAAAATCAAACAATTATTAAGACCTTGCAAATCGCATGTACAAGGCTTATATCATTAACAACAATACATACATGTGAAACGTTTTTTAAAGATATTTGCCATATGCTTACTTTGATAATTGTAAGTCCTGGTAAACAACGGATGGAGAACTAAATAAATGAATAAACTGCATAGGACCATGGTGATGCTCGAGGAATTTGGTTTATGGCTAACATCTCTCCATTCTCTGTTTAAAAAAATGTATTACCAAAACCAACATGATACAAGAACTGAATTCACAATGTTTACGAATAATAAACATTAAGAGCCAGTTTCTGTTTACAGGTTTAAAGTACTCGATATGAAATCAAATCGTGAGTTTTGTTAATCATAATCTGTTGTAACTTGTAAGAGGTGCATTCACACAATAGTTTTATCTCACGTTCTTTTCTTTTCCTTCTTCTCCCCCCCCCCCCCCCCGCTCTCACTTTAGTTCTCCTTTTTTTTCCAGCCATTCGATTTTTGGGGCACGTGCACTACGTACACTCTAAAAACTGAAATGTTAAATCACCATTTAAAAGGGCCGAGGAGTGACCACTCTTTCAAAATGTCAGATTGATACTTTTAACATGATGGATTCAACCTTTATAGTGTTGGATCCAGCATGTTCAAAGTGTTAATCTACCATTTTGAAAGAGTGGTCACTCCTCGGCCCTTTTAAATGGTGATTTAACATTTCAGTTTTTAGAGTGTAGATGTACAGCTGGGTAAATAGCGTTGGATATTGTGTTAATAACAAATGTTAATTTAAAGGTTGAAATCACAGACAAGTTGTGACGTATAGCCAAAGAGATACTACTCTTTGTAGTATCTCTTTGGTATAGCTGGGAGAATAGCGTCTGGTAGTGTGTTGATAGCAAATGTTTCAAGGTTTGAAAGCACAGACACGACCCCGTTCTCACTCACTTCCTATATCGGTCTATAGGCTAGATTGGTCTAATGGCTGGAAAAAAGTGAGCGGAGGGTAAAGAAGGAGGAAAAGAAAAGAACGTGATAGCAAGGATATACGATAAAATAAGACATGATAAAAGAAAAGAAAGAATAAACATAAGAAAAAACAGAAAGAGAAGATGATAAAGAAAATATATTAATTGAATGATAGAAAAGAAGACGAAAGGTGGAAAAACAAAGAATAACATAAGAAAAAAAAAGAAAAAAAAAGAAAAAGATAGAAGGATACAAAATAACAAAATATAGCAGAAGATGAGGCACTAGCTCTATTCGGTTTTAAATTCCGCGCGAAAAATTTGACCCGCAGACCTTTGCTACCCCAGCAACAGGAGTGGTCTAGCTCGCGAGTGTGAACATAAACGAAACGTTCCTCTCAGGATCCAGTGGATCGGTCTAGCATAGATCGGTCTAGGAAGAGAATGGGGTCTAAACCAAGGACCCCACATTTGTTGCGCAGTCTTTTATGCCTGAAGTGAGAATATTCATTTCCATTATACAATAAATCAATGACATCGGATAGAGGAACCAGGGAACCTATATAGTAAGCAGTTTCGGTAGGTGATAATTTGAACAAAATCTCAGAATACATGTACCATACAATATAATTGAGATACTCATCTTTATGCCTGTTATACCGCTCCTATTTAACATTAATTACTTTAAATAAAGTAATATTCAATATTGTCTTTTTTCCCACAATTATGGGTACTTGTTGAAAAAATATGAATATGGTAAATATAACGAGATTATACAGGTATAGCCACTGTAAAACAGGGATGTTTACGAATAATAAACATTAAGAGCAAGTTTCTGTTAACAGGTTGATATGAAATCAAATCATGATTTTTCTTTTACATAATATGTTGTAAAAGGTGCATTCACTCAACAGTATAATCTTTGAAGAGCATTTTCTAGCAAAATATCTCCTCACATTATATATCATTCTCTCTTTTCTTTCCCTTTATCTGTCCCCTCGCTCACACTTTTTGTATTTATTTTTTATTTGTTAGCCATTCACTTCGGGGGGAGGCACGTACACCACTGCCTGTAGATAGATATAGCTGGGAAAATAGCGTTGGGTATTGTGTTGAAAGCAAATGTTTCAAGGTTGAAATCACAGACACAGAATAACAGAATATATACATCTTTTTCACAACGTGTGACATTGTTCTGCATCAAATATGTACGAAAACGTGTCAAGCTCTATCCATGCTCTAGTTCTGTGGAATGGGTGCCATTGTAGTCGCGTACCGCAGGGGGGGGGGGGGGGGGGGGTTTGGAGGTTAACCTCCCCTTCATTTTTTTAATTTGTGTATTTTGGTGAAACCCCCCACCCCCCCCTTTAACTACCATATTTCTCAACTCTGTTGAGAAAAAATAGAATTCTCTCAACCAAGGACCCCAAAATTTTCACGAAGTGGTCTTTTACGAGAATATTCGATTGCATTATACAATAACCAATTACATTATAGATAGAGGAACAAGGAAACCTATATGCTAGTAAGCAGTTTTTGCAGGTTATATACAATTTTGGGACCAAAAAAAAAAAAAAAAAATGTCCTCTTACCCCTGCTCCCTCCCCCCCCCCCCCCCCTCGCTTATTCAGCGGCTGGCTGAGTCGTTGCGAAATTTTCGGCCCGATTTAAAATGTTAAAACCCCCCACAATATAGAGTACCGAAGCTGTGACGTCATAAAAATCGATTTTTAGAATTTCTCAAATTTTTCTTTATTTTCCAAAAGAGCATAACAAAAATGTCCAAATATATGTTAAGTATTGGCTGAATGAATATACTTCCTATAGGAACTCAGTGTTATATCCTCTGGCTCCTATATGGCTGTAAATATCAATCTTGAGAGCGTATATATATATCAAACAAAGAGCAATTAAAACTACCATATTTCTCAACTCTGTTGAGAAAAAATAGAATTCTCTCAACCAAGGACCCCAAAATATTCACGAAGTGGTCTTTTACGAGAATATTCAATTGCATTATACAATAACCAATTACATTATAGATAGAGGAACGAGGAAACCTATGCTATAGTAAGCAGTTTTTGCAGGTAATATTATAGATATAACCTATTGACTGCTATGAGAGGCATCGCTGTTTCTATAGGCTCCAGGGGACGTTACATCCTGCTATAACCCCGAGATCGAACCAGTATAGAAACAGCTATACCGTGTGAGTCAAAAAAAAGTTTACACCTAGAAAATTGCTAATTATTTTGAGAATCATCTATGAACAGTACATTAATATACATCTTATGAAAGAGTGTTTTATCCTAAATCATTTGGTATCATTTTTGTGTGGTATGTATTCAAACTTGGATGAACAGGAGGCATTGTTTGCGAGAGTGCAAAAACCGACCAATTTTCTAGGTGTAAACTTTTATTTTGACTCACACTGTATATGCTTCGAATAATTATTATTCTTTTGCCATTCAATTGGTGGCAAGTGTCCCCCATGCACCCCCGTATCTACGTCACTGTGTATGGATATTGGTCTTTGCAAGTTGACAAATCCAAGTGGGCCCAGCCATTTAGGGGTGCTATAGTGGGGTGTAGCAATTATTAATTTGTATTTATTCCTATAATGTATACATTAATAACTTTCTTTATCTTCCTGTATTTTATTAATGTTATGTCTTTAAAACATACGTTTTCAATGATCATCTTTGTCATTGTTTCTATATGTACATGAATCTGGATGTAGGTACTGCTTCCACAACCATACTTTGTTGTTGTGCGTAATGTTCTTATGATTAATTGGCATGTCAGGCAATCCTCTGGCGAGCTTTTCAGTCGTCAAGAGAATTTTTTGTTAAAAAAGTATGCATACAATTTGTTAACAAGTCCACTGAAAAGCAAGATCATTGGCACCTATGACTAATGCTAAAAAAAATCTTCTGGGCCCTATTTTCATTAGACTAGTTATCAATTACAAGTACCAAAATGCCGTAACAATTTTTTTCACAGCCAATTGACAAGTTCAAGGATTTGTAGCATATACTATTATCAGGTATTCTACTTCGTCACTGATACTTTTTATGAAACAGGGACCCAATGGAAGCCTGCTGTTATTCACATTCATATCATTTCATTTACAGAGTGCAACGGTGCCTATCATTGTCATATTTTTTTCCTTCTTGCTTGCCATTCATTTGCACTGTATGTCTGCATAATGTGAGTTGTATTTGAAACTGTGCATAATTATGGCACTGCCAACTGCGCAGTAGTTAGAAGTTGGACTATATGCGACTCGGTACCATCTTGATTGCGTCTGAAGCACAAAATAATTAGGAGCAGATATTGATGAATTAATCTTCAGTTCTTCCGACAAAGTTTTCACTATCGAAGGAGTCGTCAACGTTCTTTTGGAATTGATATTACGAACTGACGTCTAGCTTGGGTGAGATTGTATTATTTGTCGCTTTGATGGAGTATAAACAATTTAGGATTAGATAAAAATGTAAAAGAGAAAAAAACGAGTGTACGTGTAAGGGTATATTATACTTTGTAATTTGGAGTGTATTTCTAAGTTTGTGAGAAGAAGTGTTAGAGGCAAACGGGAGGAGAAAAGTAGGTGATATAATTTTCTGATGTGGATGAAGTGGAATGAAGCAGTATATTTTACTTCTTTTTCTTCGATATATACACTGATCGAGGCTTTAAAGCTAAGTAAGTAGTAGATGCCCTCTCCCCCTGCTTTATATCCCCTTCGTGTTGTTTTTTCCTTCTCTCTCTCTTCCCCCTCAGGTGTGCAATTATGATCATCTAGATTTCACTATTTTTACATTAAAGATTCAAATGATTTTATTTCTCATGCAAAACATAATACAGATAACCTCGCGTAAGTTTGCCACGTATACTATTATGTCGAAGCACTGCCTAGGTCGATGAGACAAAGACAAAGACAAATCCAAATTTTTCGTTATAGACTTACGTGTGTTAAATCTCCGTCTAATCAGTCGAATTTTTAACTTAAAGTCGAATATTCGCTCAAGTCGATCAAATTCCCAGGACCAAAACGATGTACAGCTGGGTATCGTCTGCATATACATCAATTTATATGAAATGCTTTAATGATATATTTTTTATGTAATAATTCCATTCATTATAATTTAACCAAAGTCCTAAACTGTCTCATAACAGACGAACCTGCATGTCTACTTTTTCAGTGTATGCATCTCATTTTGACAATTGCAATATAATAATTTCCTCTCCGTTTTAGATTATGATTACTTGCAATAATTGGTTCAACATTTCAGGTTACTTTTACAGTTATTCATCTATCTACTTTCATTTAGCAAAATATGTATATAGCTTTAGGTATGAACAATTATAATAAATGTATTTGTTATTATTTTAATTGTACATGTATATGATCATTCCTGTCTTTATGCAAATCTTATGTAAACATTGCATTATTGGTCCTTGGACCACTGCATTGTACATTGTATGTTTTGATATTAATAAACCGAAATTGAATTGAATTGAATATAATAACATGTGGCTAATATACCTTTGTGAGCTGCGACGTCGTCCCTCACGTGATCAGTATACACCACGAATTCCAAAGGTCCAATTACAGAGCACTGCGGAACCCCCTAAGAGGGAATTCATCTGACAAATACATAGGGTAGGTGCAGGGATTGGAGACCACCAAGCTTGAACACATCACTGTCTATCCGTGTTTGCTTCAATATTGCTATAGAGCCATGATGGCCTTTAACAACACTACTGCATATATCCAATTCATTTCGGATACTAAAATGCGTTCTTTCTCCGAGAAAATTTGCAAAATTGACTAAGGTAAGCAATTTTGATCGTCAAATTTTGCTCTGATATAAAAACACAATTTTTACTGAATGTTGTTATGTATGCAGATATTTAGAGGTGGCTCTTAACAAGTAGTTTTAAAAGGAAGTTTATGAAGTGTGCCAACCATTACAGAAAACTTATGGCCATTGTGTGTTGTGAATGGGTGTTGCAATGCACATTATGAATGGTGTCTGATCAGAAATGTGTGCAGGCAATGGGGGACACCAGGTCCAAGATGGGGGTCATTTGTTTTGAATGTCGAGTATGCCGAGGACAGTCAATAACCCGATGCTGATTGGTTAATTGCCATGTATATACAGAAATATTTTGGGCTACACTAATTTTGATTTATTTATTTCTGTTTGATTTTCTTTTCTTTTGCCCTATTACAAATATATAACAACCAAAACATTGCAAATTTTACACAATTCAAAAGAATATAATGTCGAATAAAGTAACTAATCGAAAACATCAAACAGGAGGGTTGACAAAGTAAGCAAAGCTTGATAGCATGACTACCCTCAATGGATACATAATAATACGAATACGGTGGAACAAATATTGGTAAAAGCGGAAAGAGAGAGAGAGAGAGAGAGAGAAAAGAAAAAAGAAAGAGGGGGTGTACATCAAGATTCACAGATGTATGTGGTACAATGTAGTTGGATTTCAATTTGATATGTGAAGATAAAAAAGAAGATGCACATTTGTATATTGAGTGGCCAACTTGGGATGTATTATAGAATGAGAAAATCCTATTTTCATTCAAATTGTACTTAAAATGTCTTGATTTGTAACCGTCCCTTATTACCTGCACATGTAGGTAATGAGAGACCTTTGGGGATGACGTCATTAATCATTGTTATCTTATTAATCAGTTACATCATGACCACAATTTTGTTACCAAATAAAGAGAAGAAGTTACTGAAGAGAATACAAAATTTTCTGTATGTGTAACATTGTTCATGTTTATGTAAATTATCCAATTCCCTGCACCTACCCTATGCCTAAGTCGAATATTTCGTAAGTCGACGCATTTCACCCAGTCCTGAGAAAATCAACTAAATACGCGAGGTTACCTGTACAATGAAATTGCATCGTTATGTGCAATTTGCAAGTATATTACAAAAATTAACAATGAAACCAGTCAAATATAATAGTAATGGCACGAGAAAAGAGGAACTAAATAGAAGCAGAGCTTGATGAAGTATTAGTTCCTCAGAGGCTGTTTTAGAATACGTCTTGAAAAAAAAGTAAACATTTTTGTTAAAGTTTAAAAATAAGTAACAATAAAGAAATTATATATTCGGGAAAGGTGATAAGAGGAAAATTGGGGAAACAAAGAAGAAGGCAAAAAAGAAAGAAAGATAGAAAAGGAAAATGAATGATTGCAAAAGCTATAGAAAAAGGAGGTTAAATCAGCAAAGAGACGTGTCAACAATTTAAAAATATTTCAGGTAGGTTATTAGCAGATAAATTATACATGAATATACCAACATTGTAATAGAATAAATCTGATAATTCGTCCTTGTTTTCACGAAGTGACGGTAGTGAGGAAAATCGTAACGCAAAGTGAATGCAATTTTTTTTCACTACCGTCACTTCGTGAAAACAGCGACGAATTTTAGGATTTTGTTTTCATAGAACAGGTTGTTATAGTGTGAGACAGGCAAGGGTGTCGATTTGTATCCGTGGTTGGGGGGGATGACAGGTGCCAAAATATCGTCGCTGTTTTCACGAAGTGACGGTAGTGAAAAAAAATTGCATTCACTTTGCGTTATGATTTTCCTCACTACCGTCACTTCGTGAAAACAAGGACGATATTTTCGGCAATGGATCAAAGCAACCAAGAGGTAGACGCGTGTGGCAGGTTGCACCCCCTTCCCAAGCGCGTAGCCAGTAGATTAATAAAGAAAGAAGACGATTCGATGTACACTACCATTCTCGACTCTTAAATAAATCCTTGTATGAATCAAGTTCCCCTTCCTCCGCGCGAAGCGCGGAAGCTCTTACGTTTCATTAAATTATTTAAAAAAAGAAGGCGATTTCATGTACTATTCTCGACTCTTAATCCTTAATGTTTGAATCAAGTTCCCTTTCCTCCGCTCGTAGCGCGGAAGCTCTGACGTTTCAGTAGATTATTAAAGAAAGAAGACGATTCGATGTACCATTCTCGACTCTAAATCCTTGTTTGAATCAAGTTCCCTTTCCTCCGCGCGTAGCGCCGAAGCTCTGACGTTTCAGTAGATTATTAAAGAAAGAAGACGACTCGATGTACCATTCTCGACTCTTAATCCTTGTCTGAATTCAGTGTTGTATCACGAACATTTATAATTCACTTGTATGATATTGAAAGCATTGACGTTTCAATAAATTATTAGAGAAAGAAAACGATTCGTTGTATCGTGTCCTTGTCTGAATTCAGTTTTTCCCCTCCCGCGCGAAGCGCGGAAGCTTTGACGTTTCATTTGATTACTCTTAATCCACGTCTGAAATCATTTTCGCCCATCACGCGTAGCGCGGAAGCTTTCAGGTTTCATTAATTTTTTATAAAAAGAAGACGATTCGTTGTATCGTGTACTTTGACGTTTCATTTAATTATAACTCTTAATCCTAGTCTAAATTCAGTTGCCCCCCTCCCGCGCAAAGTGCGGAAGCTTTGCCGTTTCACTAAATTATTAGAGAAAGAAGACGATTCGTTGTACTGTTCTCTATGAATCCTTGTTTGAATTCAGTTTCCTCACATGATGTACGTATGGAACGTTCGTTCACAAATCTTTGCATGCACAGCCCGAGTGGTGGGTAGCATGTCATCTCCCGACAGTGCTTGTCGCTATAGCTTCTGGAAAGGAATTGTATACTACTGTTAGTGTTAACGGCCACTAATTAGGCCCATTAGTGACTATACAAAATATATGCTCTTCCTGGCTATTTGGGAATGTGTCAGTTTGCAACAGAAATGGAGAAACGCGAATTTTGTTGAAAATCATGTGATATCACGAACATTTATAATTCACTTGTATGATATTGAAAATAAGTCATGGTTGGATTTTTATTGGGGGGTGGGGGGGGGGGCTAGCGCCCCCAAGCCCTCCTACCAGTTCGCCAGTGACATAGGCCTACATCAGCTTTTCAATAAAACAAAAATAAGTTGTGACATAATAATCTTACTTCAAAAATGAAAAATGTTTTAGGAAATATTAGGAAATAATATGAGTGAAACAAATTAATAAAGATACAATGAAGTGAATTTTAAAAAGGGTGAACGGAAACAACATAATAACTAGTGAACTATATTATAAGTCATACTAATGTCCGAAAATCTTTCTACTTGTCTCCGATCTCATCACGAATTCGTCACAGAGTTCATCTATGTTTACATTGTCCAGGATTGTCTGATGTGCATTGCAGATTGCTACTTTTGCGCTTCGCGCTTAACATTTAGCTCGTTGCTTTTTAACGCTGCGTCTTTGCATTTGGCGCATTGCATTTCTATGATGCTGTTGATTGAACAAATTGAATAAATTCATCAATTATTCCTGATGAAGCCGTATGAGCGAGAATTCAATTTATTCTTGTCTCATTTACGGTTGTCTCATTTACTTCGTATATATGTATGTATTATCAAAATGAGATAGCAAAATGTGTATATTGATAGTCATCTTGCGAGTAATAATCATTAACTACTCTCATCGGGCTCTCATCATTAACTTTTCTCTTAATTTTGTTTTTGTTTTGAGGGTGAATTATTGGGGGGGATGATTGTACAGGCCATCCCCCCCCACCTGAATTATTGGGGGGATATATCCCCCCCATCCCCCCCGGGATCGACACCCATGGAGACAGGCAAGGGTGTCGATTTGTATCCGTGGTTGGGGGGGATGATAGGTGCCAAAATATTTTCGGCAAAGGATCAAAGCAACCAAGAGGTAGAAGCGTGTGGCAGGTTGCACCCACTCCCCAAGCGCGTAGCCAGGATTTCATTTTAGGGGGGGGTCGGTAGTGAGCACGCGAAGCGCGCTCCCTAGGGGGTTGGGTGCAGGGAGGGGGAGTTTCCCCCTTCTCCTGCGAGCGCGGAAGCTTTGACGTTTTATTAAATTATTAGAGAAAGAAGACGATTCGTTGGACCGTTCTCGACTCTTAATCCTTGTTTGAATCAAGTTCCCCTTCCTCCGCGCTACGCGCGGAAGCTCTGACGTTCCATTAGATTATTAAAGAAAGAAGACGATTCGATGTACCAATCTCGACTCTTAATGCTTGTCTGAATTCAGTTCCCCTCCCCTCCCGCGCTTTGACGTTTTATTAAATTATTAGAGAAAGAAGACGATTCGTTGGACCGTTCTCGACTCTTAATCCTTGTCTGAATTCAGTTCCCCCCCCCCCCCCCTCCCGCGCGAAGCGCGGAAGCTTTGACGTTTCATTAGATTATTAAAGAAAGAAGACGATTCGATGTACCATTCTCAACTCTTAATCCTTGTCTGAATTCAGTTCGCCTTCCTCCGCGCATAGCGCGGAAGCTCTGACGTTTCATTAGATTATTAAAGGAAGAAAACGATTCATTGTACCAATCTCGACTGTTAATCCTTGTCTGAATTCAGTTCCCCCCTCCCCCCTCCTGCGCGAAGCGCGGAAGCTTTGACGTTTATTTAAATTATTAGAGAAAGAAGACGATTCGTTGTACCGTTCTCAACTCTAAATCCTTGTCTGAATTCAGTTTCCCCGCTCCCGCGCAAAGCGCGGAAGCTTTCTCCTTGTCTCCGTTCTGATCACGAATTCGTCACAGAGTTTATCTATGTTTACACTGTCCAAGATTGTCTGATGTGCATTGCAGATTGCTACTTTTGCGCTTCGCTCTTAATATTTAGCTCGTTGCTTTTTAACGCTGCGTCTTTGCATTTGGCGCACTGCATTTCTATGATGCTGTTGACTGAACAAATTGAATAAATTCATCAATTCCTGATGAAGCCGTATGAGCGGGAATTCAATTAATTCTTGTCTCATATACGGTTGTCTCATTTACTTCGTATAGATGTATGTATTATGAAAATGAGATAGCAAAATGTGTATATTGATGGTCATCTTGCGAATAATAACCATTAACTACTCTCATCGGGCTCTCATCATTTTTTTTTTTTTTTTTTTTTGGGGGGGGGGGGGGGCGGGGTGAATTATTGGGGGGGGGGGGGATGATTGTACAGGCCATCCCCCCCACCTGAAATATTGGGGGGGGGGATATATCCCCCCCATCCCCCCCCCCCCGGGATCGACACCCATGGAGACAGGTATCCTACATGATTAACATTTCGAATAGCGCATTTTTTTTTTTAATGCGAAAAAGAATATTTTCTAAATTTCCACAAGCGTTTCCCCAGGCAAGAATGCCATAGGTGAGGTATGGAGTCATTATAGCAGAATAAACTGATAATAAAATGTTAATGGGAAAGAAGTACCAGTATTTTGTTTTGTTTTTGTAGGAATATCTGACTCGTACAACATGCCCAAAGTGGCCAAACCATGTAAAATATACAGCTGCACCCAGTGCACCCACACAACCAAGCGCAGCCATGACCTCAAAAGACATTTATCTAGACTTCATGGGGAAGGACAGGGACAGAGTCGGGATCGTGAATCATCGCCAGAGAGGACAGCACCCATTCGTACTGCAATACGAAGCAATGTTACTCCAGCGTCTGGAAGTGCAGAAAAGGAGAAAGGACAACAGAAAGCTATGTAAGACTAGTAGGGAAGGAAGGAAGAAAATTCTTTAGCTAGCCTTTTGTATGGTGGCTCCTAAGGGACACGCAAGCGCAAAAATTTGACGTAACTGTACCTATGCAACAAATTTTTCGTTATTTACGTCCAAGACGTGAAAAAAAAATTGACGTATGCCTTTGCTTGGTAATTTTTTCGTTTTGCAGTACTCAGTGGCCCTAAATGGACACGCAGACGTGAAAATCTGCTGGAAAATCTGCGTCAAAATATTCACGTCTGCGTCTCCCAAAAAGGAAACGCAGACGTGAATATTTGGGTAGCATATATTGGCACCAAGATTAAGGGCGATATGAATATTCATTATTCCCTACGTCACAGACGTGCGGCGTGCGTACTCTGTCATATATACACATGTACTCAGTACACGAGTACGTTCGTAAGCATTAGTACATGTACATTGCTCCGGAATGAAGAGAATCATTATAAAGGACGAAGTACTCCGTGAAGCCTAGTACAAGCAGGGAATTGAAAATAGCAAAAGTTCCTCGGAGCGGCTATACACTCCCTAATCTAGCTAGTTTTGTAATGATAGTTTATTTAGGAAAATGGATATGTAGTACTGTTTAGTTGTTCAATAACATCACTCAGTTTGATTTGATTCGAGATATATCTCATTAATGAAACAGTATAAATGCTGTATATGAGTCTCGAACGAACCATCGCCACTAATCTTGGTGCCAACACCGTTAATCTATGCTCCAAATTTAGTAATACATTTTGTGTGCCCTATATAGACCCGGGGTTGGATTATTTAGGAGAACAGAAGATTGATATTGTTAAGTTGTTCCATAACATCACTCAGTTTGATTTGATTCGAGATATATCTCATTAATAAAACAGTATAAATGCTGTATATGAGTCTCGAACGAACCATCGCCACTAATCTTGGTGCCAACACCGTTAATCTATGCTCCAAATTTGGTAATACATTTTGTGTGCCCTATAATGACCCGGGGTTGGATTATTTAGGAGAACAGAAGATTGATATTGTTAAGTTGTTCAACATCACTCAGTTTGATTTGATTCGAGATATTTTTTCATTAATAAAACAGTATAAAGGCTGTATGAGTCTCGAACGAACCATCGCCACTAATCTTGGTGCCAACACCGTTAAACCATGCTCCAAATTTAGTAATACATTTTGTGTGCCCTATATAGACCCGGGATTGGATTATTTAGGAGAACGGAAGATTGATATTGTTTAGTTGTTCCATAACATAACTCAGTGCGATTTGATTCGAGATCTACCTCATTAATAAAACAGTTTAAAGGCTGTATGAGTCTCGAACGAAGCATCGCCACTAAACTTGGTGCCAACACCGTTAAACTATGCTCAAAATTTAGTAATACATTTTGTATGCCCTATAAAGACCCGGGGCTGGATTGTGTAGGAGAACGGATGATTGATATTGTAAAGTTGTTCCATAACATCACTCAGTTCGATTTAATTAGAGATTATATAAAAGCTATAGTCTCAAACTAACTTACCTGTACACCATTAAACTTGGTGCCAACACCATTAAACCATGCTCCAAATTTAGTAATACGTTTTGTGTGTCTGCAAAGACCCGGGGTTGGATTATTTAGGAGAACGGAAGATTCCTATATTGTAAAGTTGTTCTATAACACAGGCGCGGTTCCAGGGGGGCAGCGCTCCCCCCCCCCCCGCAAAAATAGAGATAGAGAGAGAGAGAGAGAAGGAAAAGAAGGACAGGGAAAGAGGAGAGAAAGGGAAAGAAAGAAGAGGAAGAAGACAAGAAAAGGGGGAAGAAGGAGATTGGGGGGGGGGGGGGGGACCGAAATGGCCTTGCCTTCCAGGCTGTTGCCTCCCCGCCCGCCCCCCCCCCCCCCCAAATAAAAAAAAAATATGTGCGAAGGAAGGAAAGGGAAGGGGAAAAAGGAAAAGAGGAGATAAAGGGAAGGGAAATAAAAGAGGAAGAAGAAAAGAAAAGAAGGAGGATATCAGTTTTCCTGCCAATAAGTTGTGGTTCGGGGGGGGGGGGGTTATTTCTAATTCCATAACGGTGACTTACAAATGTTGCTAAAATGACATCATTTTCCGAGATTGTTCCTCACTTTTTATTAAATTATACTTTTTTATGCGTTTGTTGGAAAATGACATATTCCGAAATTTACAGTCAGGCAAGAAATATGCTTATTGAGATGCCTACATGTCGGGGCCCGCGGAACGGTCGGGATTGGGAGCCTCGAGCTCCCTCGCCCTCCCCCTCTTTTTTGAAAAAGTATATTAAAGAGAGCAAGAAATAAAGAATAGTGAACTGCCAGTGTCACAGAAAAAAATGGGGTATCAAAATATGCTCATCTGACCGTGATTAAATGCCTAAACCCCCCGAACTTTCGGGGTCTCTACCCTCTGGATTCCACCTAGGGCCCAAAGGTCGGCCCTTAGATGCTCATCTGACGGTAATTTAATGCCCAAAACCCCTGGAATTCTTGGGGCTTCGCCCCCTGTACCCCAAGCCAAATAGTGTCCTGCAAATGTCACAAAATAATAAGGTATCAAAAATTGCTAACCTGACCGTAATAAAACGCCTTAAACCCCTGAGCCTCCGGGGGCTCTGCCCCTGAACCAGACCAAGGGCCATAAGGCGGGCCCCTGAATGCTTATCTGACCGTAATTAAACGCCTAAAACCCCTGAGTTTCCGGGGGCTCCGCCCTCTGGACCCCACGCAATTAGTGACCCTGTCAGTGTCACAAATAAGGTATAAAAATATGCTCATTTGACCGTAATTTAATGCCTTAAACCCCTGAGCCTCCGGGGGCTTAAGGTGTGCCCCCTGAATGCTCATCTGACCGTTATAAAATGACTCAAATCCCTGAGTTTCATGGGGCTCAGCAAGTAAGTTTTGAAAAAGAACAAAAACGAGTAATCCAATTGTATCGGCAATTGTGGTATTGCGAATGTCATCAAATATGTTTTTTCCTTTTAACACAATAATTGTTTTGCAACTCAATTTAGGCCTGACTAAATATATACTTTTTCGTGAGGCCACAAACAAGTTATTTTATCATAATTATAACTGATTAACATTTGAAGTTTTCCTACACTAGTGCCTGGCCGCAGTGGTGGATCCAGGGGGGGCAGGGGCCCAGGCGCCCTCCCCTGGGGAAAAAAGAAGGAAAAAAAAGAAGGGAAAAAAAAAAGAAGAAAAAAAAAAAAGAAGGGAAACAAAAAAGAAGGGAAAAAAAGAAGGAAAAAAAAAGGGGGAAAAAAAGGAGGACAAAAAAAGAAAGAGAAAGAGAAAAGGAAAAGAAGGGAAATAGGAGAGAAAGGGAAAGAAAGAAGAGGAATTAGAAGAAAAGAAAAGGGGGAAGAAGTGATCGGGGGGCGAAAGAGCCTCGCCTCCCCCTCTCCCCCCCCCCAATCAAAAAAATAAGAGAGAAGGAAGGAAATAGAAAGAAGGGGGTATCAGTTGCAATTTTTACCGCCAACAAGTTGTGGATCGGGGCGGGGATGGGGCAAAATGCCCTTGCCTCCCCTGCCCCGCTAAAAAAAGAGAGAAAGAAGGAAAAGGAAAAAAGGAGAGCTAAAAGGGACCGAAAAAAGCTGAACAGAAGGGGAAATAGATCATTTGCAGTTAATCCCGCCAACAACATGTGGAGAAGGGTAGGGGCCGAAATTACCTTACCTCCCCCTCGCCCCCCCCCCCATCAAATCTTACAGAGAGAGGAGGAGGGGAATGGAAAGGGAAAGAAGAGAGAAAGGGAAAGAAAAAAAGATAAATAAGAAAGGTAGGGGAGATCAGTTGCGATTTTTCCGCCAACAAAGAGTAGATCGGGAGGGGGGGGGGGGGGAACTGGCGTATTGATCGGGGAGGGGGCTCGGGGGAAATAAAATTTAAACGTGGTTTATTTCTAATTCCATAATGGTGGTTTACAAATAATGCTGAAATGACATAATTTTCCGAGATTTGTCCTCATTCTTTAGTAAATTATACTTTTGTATGCGTTTGTAAATTAACAGCCAGGCAAGAAATATGCTTCTTGATATGGCTACAAAGTCATGTCAGGGCCCGCTGAACGGCTGGGATCGGGAGCCTCCAGCTTTTTTGGAAAAGCATTTTAAAGAGAAATAGAAAGAAAGAGAGCAAGAAAGAAAGAATAGTTAACTACCAGTGTCACAACAAACTATGGTATCAAAAAAATTGCTCATCTGACCGTAATTAGACGCCTAAAACCCCTGAGCTTCCGGGGGCTCTGTCCCCGGGACCCAACCAAGGGCCCTTGGGCAGGCCCCTTGATACTCATCTGACCACAATTTAGTGCCTAAAACCCTTGATCTTCTGGGGGGCTCCGCCCGCTGGACCTCACGCCAATCAGTGTCCTGTCAGTGTCACAAATAAAGTAAAAAAATATCTTCATCTGACCGTAATCAAATGCCTAAACCCCCGAGCTTCCGGGGGCTCTGCCCCCTAGACCCTACTGGATGCTAATCTGACGGTAATGTAATGCCTAAAACCCCTGAGCTTCTTGGGGCTCCGCTCGCTGGACCTCACGCAAATCAGTGTCCTGCCAGTTTCACAAATAAGGTATAAAAATATGTTCATCTGACCGTAATCAAATGCCTGAAACCCCTGAGATTCAGGGGTTTCCGCACCCTCGACCCACCAGGGGCCCTGAGGCGGGCCTCTGAATACTTATCTGACCGTAATTTGCCTTCAACCCATGAGTTTCAGGGGGCGGACAAGGTATCAAAAGATGTTCATCTGGCCGCAGGCGCGTAGCCAGGGGTCAGTGTGGGCGGCCCCCCCTCCAAAAAAACAAACCAAAATAGAGAGGAGAGGAAGAGGACGTATGAAGAAAAAGAAGCAGACAAAACGAGTCGAAAACGGTACAACGAATCGTCTTGTTTCTCTAATGATTTAATGAAACTTAAAAGCTTCCGCGCTTCGCGCGGGAGGGGGAAAAACTGTATTCAGACAAGGATTAATTTCGAGAACGGTACAACGAATCGTATTCTTTCTCTAATGATTCAATGAAATGTACAAGCTTCCGCGCTTCGCGCGGGGAGGGGGGGGGGGGCTGAAAACAAACGAGGATTAAGAGTCGAAAACTGTAATTAGAGGAGCAGGCACGTACGAAGGGGGGGGGGGATTTGGGGTTGAACCTCCCCCTGTTCGGTTTTTTGTTATGTGTGTATCTTGGAGCAACCCCCCCCTTTTTAATTATTTTTTTTAATTATGCCAATGGCTGTCCTTAAAAAGGTGACCTCAACCCCCCCCCCCCTACGGAACAAAATGTCAAATTTTCAAATTTCGAGACCAAAAAAAAAAAGTGTCCTCTTACCCCCCCCCCCCCTCCCCGCTTCCTCTTTTTTGTTCCCTTTTAGCCCTCCTTTTTCCCTTCCCCTTTTCCCCCTTCTTTTTTGGCGGTGGGGGAGGGGGGGGGGGGGGGGAAGAGGCAAGGGCCTTTTGCCCCCCCCTCCCCCGGATCCACAACTTGTTGGCGGAAAAAATAGTAGGCCTAACTGATATTCCCCTTCTTTTCTTATCTTCTTCCTCTTTTTTTTTTCCTTTCCGTTATCTCCTCTTTTCCTTTTTGCTTTCCCTTTCCTTCTTCTCTCTTTTTGTTTTGCTGGGAGGGGGAAGTGAAAGCAACATCATGGGAGGCAAGGCCCATTTCGGCCCCCTCCCCCTGATCTCTTTCTTCCCCTCCCCCTTTTTCTTTTCTTTTTCCTCTTCTTTCTTTTCCTTTCTCTCCTCTTTTCCTTTCACATCTTTTTTTTTTTCTCTCTCTCTCTCTCTTTCTCTCTTTATTTTCTTCTCTTTAGAGACTTTTACACCATTATTAAGAGACATAATGCGCAATCAAATCAAACTGAGTGATGTTATCGAACAACTTCTCAATATCAATCTTCCATTCTCCTAAATGATCATGGGAAGCCTCGGTCTTTATAGACACACAAAATGTATAACCAAATTTGGAGCATAGTTTAATGGTGTTGGCACAAAGTTTAGTGGCGATGGTTCGTTTGAGACTCATACAGCCTTTATACTGTTTTATTAATGAGATATTTCTCGAATCAAATCAAACTGAGTGATTTTATGGAACAACTTAACAATATCAATCTTCCGTTCTCCCAGATAATCCAACCCCGGGTCTTTCATAAGGCACACAAATTGTATTACTAAATTTGGAGCATGGTTTAACGGTGTTGGCACCAAGATTAGTGGCGATCGTTCGTGTGAGACTCATACAGCCTTTATACTCTTTCATTAATGAGATATATCTCGAATCAAATCAAACTGAGTGATGTTATGGAACAAATTAACAATATCAATCTTCCGTTCTCCTAAATATTCCAACCCCAGGTCTTTATAGACACACCAAACGTATTGCTAAATTTGGAGCATGGTTTAACGGTGTTGGCACCAAGATTAGTGGCGATCGTTCGTGAGACTCATACAGCCTTCATACTGTTGTATTAATGAGATATTTCTCAAATCAAATCAAACTGAGTGATGTTATGGAACAACTTAACAATATCAATCTTCTGTTCTCCTAAATATTCCAACCCCGGGTCTTTATAGGGCACACAAAATGTATTACTAAATTTGGAGCATAGATTAACGGTGTTGGCACCAAGATTAGTGGCGATGGTTCGTTCGAGACTCATACAGCCTTTATACTGTTTTATTAATGAAAAAATATCTCGAATCAAATCAAACTGAGTGATGTTATGAAACAACTTAACAATATCAATCTTGTGTTCTCCTAAATAATCCAAGGGCCCCGGGTCATTATAGGGCACACAAAATGTATTACTAAATTTGGAGCATAGATTAACGGTGTTGGCACCAAGATTAGTGGCGATGGTTCGTTCGAGACTCATATACAGCCTTATACTGTTTTATTAATGAGATATATCTCGAATCAAATCAAACTGAGTGATGTTATGGAACAACTTAACAATATCAATCTTCTGTTCTCCTAAATAATCCAACCCCGGGTCTATATAGGGCACACAAAATGTATATACTAAATTTGGAGCATAGATTAACGGTGTTGCCACCAAGATTAGTGGCGATCGTTCGTGTGAGACTCATATAGCCTTTATACTCTTTCATTAATGAGATATATCTCGAATCAAATCAAACTGAGTGATGTTATTGAACAACTAAACAGTACTATATCCATTTTCCTAAATAAACTATCATTACAAAACTAGCTAGATTAGGGAGTGTATAGCCGCTCCGAGGAACTTTTGCTATTTTCAATTCCCTGCTTGTACTTGGCTTCACAGAGTAATTCGTCCTTTATAATGATTCTCTTCATTCCGGAGCAATGTACATGTACTAATGCTTACGAACGTACTCGTGTACTGAGTACATGTGTATTATGACAGAGTACGCACGCCGCACGTCTGTGACGTAGGGAATAATGAATATTCATATCGCCCTTAATCTTGGTGCCAATATATGCTACCGAATATTTGACGTGTATTTTTTTTCATTAAGCTGAGCACCAGGAATTATAAGCGTATATGGGTTTGTTCTGCTATGTTTTAAACAGCTTTATCTCGACATTAATTGTACACCACTTTTCTATTTTCTATTTTATGGACTAAAATTGATATATACAATAGAAGGCCTAGATACATTTCGCTTTGAAATTTGTAAACATAGTTTGCCTGTACCAAGCAATTACTTCTTTTTGTGCATCTTGTTGCCATTTGCCCCCCCCCTCCTATCACACCCTTTTATTCTCTCTATATCTCTTTCCTCTTTCTCCTAATATCCCACCACTCTCTCTTTCATTCTCTCGATCTTTTCCTCCTTTCTCCCTCCCAATCTGTCTCTCCCCTCTCTCTCCTCTTTCTATCCCAATCTGTCTGCCCCCTCTCTATTTTTCTCTCCCAATGTCCCTTTCTCTCTCCTCTTTCTCGTTTCTCCCAATCTGTCTCTCCCTTCTCTCTCCCAATCTGTTTCTCCCCTCTCTCTCTCCTCTTCACCTTTCTCCCAATCTGTCTCTCCCTTCTCTCTCCCAATCTGTTTATTCCTTCTCTATTTCTTTCCATCTCTCTCTATCTCTCTTCTTTTCTCTCTCTCTCTCCCTCTATCTCTCCTGTCCTTCCTCCCTTCCCATTCTCTATGTACTATGTGTATTCGAAATTCGAGAGAGAGAGAGAGAGAGAGAGAGAAAAGGAGAGAGGGGAGAGACAGATTGGGAGAGAGAAACCTTGAAAGAGGAGAGAGAGAGAGGGAGAGAGAAAGAGAGAGAAAAGGAGAGAGGGGAGAGACAGATTGGGAGAGAGAAACCTTGAAAGAGGAGAGAGAGAGAGAGAGAGAGAGGATAAAAGGGTGTGATAGGATGGGGGGGGGGCAAATGGCAACATGATGCACAAAAAGAAGTAATTGCTTGGTACAGGCAAAATTTGTTTACAAATTTCAAACCGTAATGTATCTAGGCCTTCTATAGTATGTATCAATTTTAGTCCATAAAATAGAAAATAGAAAAGTGGTGTACAATTAATGTCGAGATAAAGCTGTTTAAAACATAGCAGAACAAACCCATATACGCTTATAATTCCTGGTGCTCAGCTTAATGAAAAGAAAAAAAATCACATCAAATATTCACGTCTGCGTTTCTTTTTTTGGGAGACGCAGACGTAGACGCAGGTTTCCCAGCAGATTTTCACGTCTGCGTGTCCCTTTTGGGAGACGCAGACGTGAATATTTGACGCTGATTATCCCGCAGATTTTCACGTCTGCGTGTCCCTTCAGAGCCATTGAGTACAGAAAAACGAAAAAATACCAAGCAAAGGTATACGCCAATTGTTTTGATTTTCACGTCTTGGACGTAAAAGACAACAAATTTGTTGCATAGGTAAACGTCAATTTTTTTTTTGATTTTCACGTCTTGGACGTAAAAAACGAAAATTTTGTTGCACAAGTATACGTCAAATTTGTGCGTTTTCACGTCTTGGACGTAAAAAATAAAAAACATGTTGCATAGGTATACGTCAAATTTTTGCGTTTGTGTGTCCCTTAGGAGCCACCATATAGATTGGATGTAGACGCCCAAAATCCTCATTACCTTAACCTTTTCCTGCATGTATTGTTGTTTAGAATACTATATTGCTTTTAAAGATGAAGCGGAGTCTGATCATGCGAGTGCATTGTGAAAGAAACTGTGTGAAGCGATTGGCAATAAAGGTTGATCTTGTAGCACATAAGTCTTGGTGTATACTGTTAGGTTTTGGAATCATTAAAATGATAAGAATTTTGCTCAGGCTTGCTAAAAGTCACACGCACTGTGCACAGAAATGTGAATGTAGGACTACACAAACATGTCACATTTAAGTGTGGTCCACAACATTTAGCTGTTACTTGTCATATTTTTAATGTGAGGTAATACAAAGTTTTGGTATGGGGTCATGAATTTGGTTCAAATGAACATATTGGAAGCATATACGATCTGACAATATTCAGTGATCGTCGTCGCGGTTGAAATCGAGTCTAAAGTTATAAAATTGAAAATTATAACTCTTTATGTTGTATAGCCCCTCTCAAGGTCAATATATCAATTAAGCTATAACAAAAATGTTTCTTGACTAAAATCGACCGATAAGCTATTCCCATTTGGAAATTATATATTACAACTACATATTCTAAAAATTTTCATGGTCGCAGCTACCATTAAACGGCCGTAGGCGCTATTTGAAATTTATCAAAATTTACCGGGAGCACCGGTAAATTTTTATATTCAATTTTTCTCGAAAGCAGAAGTGTTTTAGGGGCTAAATTTTCTAGTGCTTATAATACATCCACAGGGGCATCCAAATATATCGAAATTGTAAAGAATCACTATCCACCCAGTTTTCAAAATTTCCCAAAACTTTGTAATACCTTTAAGAGCCATCCGTTTTCAGGGACACATTTTCTATTTTCTTCCACACTAGCATAACAAGAATGAAAAAGCTCACAAATTATTTTTCACCTTTCCCAGAACTCAACCTCCTCTTTAAAAACATTCATTTTTGAAACTCACCCATGTATGTTCAAGCAAGGCTTAACTTGCTTTTAATGATTGAAACTTTAAAAACTAAAGAAAAAGAAAGAAAGATTAAAATGCCACATACATTCATGACATTGTAAGAAAAGTTAGAAGGTTTTATAATTTCAGATCTGTTCCAGTTCAGGAGTAACTTTTATACAGAAAAAACTGATCATTTTGAATTTAAACAAATTAATTTCTGCAGGAGGAAGCCAAAGGTCATCACTGTGTCTTCTGACAGCGACTCATCAGAGTCCTTACCAAACACCTTCATCAACCAACCCTCCCATTCCTGTACTACCTTTGACAAACCTAAGAAAGAGAAGACCAGGATAGGCCCCACCTCAAACGGTGACTCCAAAAAGAACAAGATTGTGTGCCTCAACATTAACAGCAACAGGTCTTCAGAATCTGCTGTTGCGATCGACAATTCACTCAATGAAGAAATACCAGAAGGTAAAAAATAAGTTTGTATGCATTAATTCACTTGCGTTGGAGTGGGGGGGGGGGGGGGGGGGGAGGGGAGGGGGCTTTAGCTTTAGCCCCCCCCCCACTTTTTATGGTTGAAACCCCTTATTTTGTGCATATTAAATATTCTAGATATCAGATCAATTTCTAGCATTCTAGCTCCCCCCCCCCCACACACACACTTTATTTTGGCTGAAAACCCCCTTATTTTTTGCGTCTAAAAGATTCTAGATATCAAATCAATTTATGCCTGACATAATTTGACACTGGCATAATTTTAGCATAATTCCAGATATTCTTTCCCTCTCTCTCTCTCTCTCTGTCTCTCTCTATCTTTTTCTTTTACCCTTTTTTTCCGTGCCTCGACTTCCATCCAATCAGCGTAAGTTTTCTCCGGTACATGACCAGTGCAGACAATGCAATGCAGCACCTGCGGGCGCGACCGCGTGACCCGCTACCGTAACTTAGTGGTATACACGCTATACATTAATCTACGCTAGATCTGAACTTGTGTATCTAGATGAAACCCGTTTTTAGGTACCCCCAAAGTGCCCCTTTTTACATCGGACAAGTGCCCCCTTTACTTTGTAAGAACTACCCCTTCCCCTTCTAATAGGTTCCCCCTTTCCTTGTGATAAGTGCACCCCCCCCCATTTTGCATTAGCCCTTCACTTTATCATAAATGTACCTTTTCACCTCCGATAAATTAAAATTATTATTATTAAAATCTGAAAAGTGCCCTTTTCCTTCGACAACTGCCCCCCATTCCTTTGCAACAAGTGTTCCTTTTTCATTCTCATAATTGCCCATTTTAATCTCTGGTAAGTGCCAATTGTCAGGTACGAAAAGTACCACTTCCCACCTCTGATAATTGCCCCTATTCAAATCTGACAGGTACACGTTTTACTTTGACAAGTGCCCCTTTCCCTTTGGAATAATTGCTCCCTTCCCCTTCTGATAAGTGCTCCTTTTTGTTGTTGATGATTGTCCTTTTCACCTCTAATAAGTGCCATTTTCCTTTTGTGATAAGAAGCCCCTTCCCTTTCTCTTAAATGCCACCTTCACCTCTTATAAGTGACTCTTTTATTTTGACACGTGCCCCTTTTCCTTTCAAATAAGTACCATATTTTCTACAGAAAAGTGCCCCTTTTTACTTTTTTTTATATGAGCCCCTTCCCCTTTACAGAATGCCCTTTTTAACATCTGATAAATGCCCCTATTTAAATCTGATAGGAGCCCTTTTCCTTTTCAACAGACTCTCAATTTCCATTCTCACAAGTGCCTTTAAAAAAATCTCTGTTCAGTGTCCATTTTCAGGTGCAAGAAGTGCCCCATTTTCACCTTTGATAATTGCCCATTTTGCTTTGAAACGTGTATATTTTCTTTTTTTATAATAATTGTCCCTTTCCCTTCTGATAAGTGCCTACTTTTTCTTTCTCCATAACATGCACCCCTAACATCTTTGCTCGCTCGAAATTAATATTCAGACCCTCACACCCAACTGCAAAGTATTTTGCTTAATTAAGCAGAATCTTGTACCACGTAAATCGAGAAACAAATATTGATGTCATCACTGGTAGTGTAATCACAATGATGACGATGTATAGGGGTAGGCCTATATACCAAAGTCTAAACATGGTGTATGTTTCCCTTTGAAGGTGTCCCCTTTTTTCCAGAAAGTGCTCCTGTTTGTGGGTGCACCACCCACTTTGGAAGGCGCTCCGCCGCCCCTGATGTAGGCATTGATTTCATGATTTCTAGCTATCTCTTATCATGAGACCAAGAATGGTGGCTTCTTATAGCGCACATGTCCGTCACGTTGTGACGCTCCTGGCGCTGCCCCGATTATTACCCTGGCTTTAGCAAGGCAGCCACTGCGGCGCTCTAGCATTTCAAGGAATTAATTCCTGCCAGGTATCATCTTTAGTCCAAGAGTAGGGGTGATTGTTAAATCTCGAAGAAGAATACATAATCCTTCATGGCTAATTGGCTATACTCCCAGTATATGTCCACGATTTCTATTTGGTATTATTTTATTTATGATGGATTGCTTGTAAATTGCTCTGAAAAAAATGTCATAAAAATGCACTAAAATAAGGCTGATACTTCAAGAAAACGAATCATGTTTTATTTGAACTATGTAAAGATGCTACGATGTTATTTCAATTGATTGTGTATGATTGTTTGATTTGTTCAGAAGCATATATTTATCAATAAATTCATTTTACAAAAAGAAAAAAAAAAAAAAAGGCTGATACTTTGCCAGAGAGCATCTAGAATATCCTTTGGCAAGATATTAACCTGCACTTGCTACTCTCCACCCAGGTGTTAAATGGGTACGCTGCCCGGTAGGATGCGACTGCCATTGTTGGCCAAACAGTTTTTGAGCGTCAAGTAACTGGAATGCTCCCCAGGGAGTGGAGATTGTGCACACAATGTGTGCGGGCAAGCACTGAATCCAATGACCGGGGTAATAGTATATCTGTAAAGCGCTAGCGGAATATTATTATTATTATTAGAATCCCATAGCTTCCGCATTCAGATTTTCAGGGTGAGTGCTTCAGCCCCCCCCCCCCACCTAAAAAAAAGGCTCCCTATGCCTATGAATATCAAAAATACTGTTGGAACTGGAACTTTTGCAACTTTCCATTTTGTGTATGCCTCCGCCCAACGAAGGTGGGGGCTGGAGGCATTATGTTTTCGGATTATCGCAATAACTCAAGAACCTTTTCAGGTATAAAATTCAAAAATAGTGATTACCATAAAAGAAAATTTGATTAGATTTTGGAGGAAGTACAAGTCAGAGGTCATAGTGGTCAATTTATGAAATTACAGGTATTAGCCTCGTTATCATGATATCTCAAGCACCATTAGAGGTGCCGTGGTCGAGTGGACTGACTGTCGATCACAAGGTCTGCGGTTCGAGACCCGCCGCGGCACTAATGTCCTTTGGCAAGACATTGATCTACATTCGCCACACTCAACCCAGGTGATGTAAATGGGTACCTGGCAGGAATTAATTCTTTGAAATGCTAGAGCGCCGCAATGCCAGCACAGCTAAAGCCGGGGTAATAATCTCCAAGTTTGGAAGCGCTTTGTGATTTTAATAAGCGCTATATAAACACTGAGTATTATTATTATTATTAAACATTATGGTAGTGTGTATCAAAATTATGTCATTAAGCAGGTCAAATGTCATAGATGTCAATTTACATGAAATGTCAGGATTTAGCCATATTATCACGTTGTCTTAAGAATGATTTGAGCCATGAATTTCAAACATGGTATTAGTATGTACCACATAATGAAACAAATTATTTGGGATTTTGGGTTAAGAAAGTCAAAAGTCAGCAAGTCAATCTACTTGAAATTAGAGTTTTTTCTCCAAACACTCTTATCACCATATTTATAACTACTCAAAGCTGTTAAGCTGTGAACTTAAAACTTTTGACTCATATGCATCACCATATAGGGAGAAATGTGATCACATTTTGGGATTGCCAGGTAGCTGCGCTATATAATTGAGCTAGTTCTTCTTCTTCTTATTATTATTATTATTCCTTAAGTTTTTAAAAAATATTTTCCTTCAATCTCAGGTACAGTCAACGTCCAGCCAGAGGCAGCACCGGATGGAGAGGCAGATGGGTACAAGAGCAAGGAATTAAGAAAAAAGTTTCCCCTCGAGCTGAAAGCAAGAAAAGATTCTAACAATCAGAGTAAGAAACCACTTCTTTCCCTCGTATTCAAATAGGTATAGTAGGCAAGGCCAAGGACTACATTTTGTTAGGTGTTCCATACATGACCGAGGTTTGGGGGATAGAGAGCTTGATTTAAAATGTGAAAGTATAATTTCTTTGATGTTTAGTCTGAGCCAAGCTTATGTAGGCTTATCAACAACCATAGAGTATACTGAAACTGTAACGTGATCAGTATCATGTGGACATATTAACTTGGACTTGCCCATTTACTGATTGTGTTTTTGCCCCTTTTTGTAATTCATCTGTTATTTTATGTCTTAAAATATCGACTATAGTCTCATGAATACTTGCACACACAATAAATCCAGAATTGTCCCTGACTCTATAACTTACTCTTAAAGACCATATCTGAACTGAAAAAGTGAAATGAATAAATCTTATATCAAACTGAAGCTTATGAGCCATAGAATACAGTAGTTGCTATTATATTTTTGATCAATGAAATCCTGTTCAGTGATTGGTCACATAGCATCATGTGACCAAACATAACATTGCTATGATGTAACCGTGACGTCATCCATGGTATAGTGCAAACTATACCATGGCACTTTACCATGGATGATGTCATATATCGATCAAGATCAATGTGCTATCGGTCGCGGTCGCGGTAATGTCATCTGCGCTGCTCTCACTGCACTCTACACTACTTCAGTGACAGTTAACATAATTATTACTATTATTATTATTTTTATGAAGGTTGGTTTGAAAAATATAAAACAAATATATCATGCACTATTTCAAGCCACTAGTTAAAATTATGGATTCCTTGGCGACAGAAATGGCACTATTTTCTTCGGGGCTACGCCCCTCAGAAAATAGTGCTATTCCTGCCACCTAGAGCCTCTCAGTGCATGGTATATTTGTTTACTATTTGCTCACAAAGTGTCATGCAGAGGAGAAATAGTTGTTTGAAAGCTTGAATTCAAGAGCATGAAAACCCGGAAACAATCTCACGAAAAACGCAAGACGACTTGACGATGTCAGGCTATAGCCACCGGTTGTACAGAGTTGTATGTGTATGTTTTTCTATTCTACGTCCAATCAGCTTTCCATTGATATATACAATACAATAAAGTCATTTATATAGCGCTCTTACAAACTAACTGTTGTTTCACAAAGAAGTTGTTGATCATGGTCAAAGAGAAGAGTTTTTAAACATTTTCGGAAGACATCCAGCGAAGGTGATAATCGAATACAATGAGGACGAGGAAGCTCATTCCAGAGTCGAGGAGCACGTGCATGGAAAGCATTGTCGCCAGCTTTGGTGTATGTTCGAGGAACGTGTAGCAGCTAGGGTGATATGTCAGTACAAGAGCGAAGGCCAGGACGAGCAGATTGGTAGGGTACAATGGGAGAGTTGAGATACACTGGAGCTTTGGTTTGGATGCACTATATAGTTGTAGTTTCATCGGAGAAGGTCTTTAACTATGGATTCTATCATTTGCAGATGTACCCCCAACTGTAAAATCTGTGTTCTGTACGGCATGCGGCACCCAAGTCAACCCGTTCAACAAAAACACCTTCTTCTGTCACCCAGTTCTGAGTGTGGTAATCTGTAAGGTATGGTGTCTAATTTATTTGTCATTTGACACAATCAAATTAAATCATCTGCTTATTTGAGGAAGCAGGGAAGGGGGTGCATGGAGTGGAGATGAAGTGAATTGGGCAAAGAAATGTTTCCTCCATCTTAGATCAGATCTCAGATTTTACACAAAATATGTTTACATATCATTTTTTGTTCTCGCCAAAAGCAGAGTTATTATCAGGACCAAAGTTTTTGTGATTGTTAGGAATGTGCATATATATTATAAATCACTGTGAGTGTTATTTTGGAGCTTCAATGGTTTGAAGTGTAGAGTATATCAGTTAATATTTTTTTCAGACCTAGAGTATGGACGTATTTCCTAGTTTAAATTAGGTCACATTGAAATTCTGGTATAAAGTAACTTTGTTATTTAATAAAATAAAGGAATTTAAATGACCTCATGTAATAGGGGACACAAGTTAATATATAAATTTGTTTCTGTTCAATTATGTACTTGGTATGGTTTAAGATGTAAGATTTGTTTTTCTTCAAACTTCTTTGTTGAACTGGATTTCAAATTGCAGGAAGATGTATCTTGGGGGAAAACCAAGCTTTGTGATTGAAAATTCTCATGGATAATGAGAAGGACCTAAAGGAGGAAAAATAAAAATCTTCCTAGATAAAAAAAATTTTAGGTCAGTAATATGATTAATGTGAAGACGTTTTAATGTGAATAAATGTCTATTTATTGATTGTCAGCAATTATTATGGATAAACTCCTTTCAATCAGTAATAGTTGGGAATTGTCTTTAATTTTGTGTGTTTTAGAAATGCTTGGAATTATACAACAGATGTCTCTGGAAGAAGGGTAAAGACGGCTTCGAGGAGGAGTGTCGTTGGTGTGGGGATGGCGGTCAGCTATCCCTCTGTGATTTCTGCTGCAGGACATTCTGCGAGAAGTGCATCAAGCTCAACTTCGGAATAAACGAATTGTCACATATCTCAATATCAAATAAGTGGAAGTGCTACGTGTGTAATCCTTCACCCCTTAAAGAATTGGTTGACAGGTGTAGGAAGATGCAGGATACAGCCATAGCTGAGGAATTCCTTCAGTATCTTGTAGGGAACATCAGCAATCGGGCTCTGTTCATGAGGAGCTTGGTGCGACTCACGAATGAGGTGCCTGACATGCAGAAGCTCCAGATGAACCTGTCCCTGAAGCATATCGGCGAGGTCAAGACCGTCCTGGGAGAGTTTGAGGCCTGTGTGAAGAAGCATCTCCACGGCGATGCACACAAGAGCGATTCTGCCCTTGGTGGAACCGATCCAGAGGACTGTGATAGCCCTGAAAGAAAGTCCAAGTCCCAAATGGAAGAGAGAAGTTTTAAGACTGAGAAGAAGGAGGAATCGGCAGGCGAAGACGAGGCAAATGAGGAGAGTGCACTGGATACAGCAGAAGGTGATGGTGTTGATGATAATACCAAGCCCCGAAGGAGGAGATTAAGCAGGAAAAAGGAGAAACGTGAACCAGAAAAGATGGACCTGAGAGGCTTGAAAAGAAAACGTGCAACCGATAGCGATGGAGATGGTGAGAGATCCAAGCGGAGCAAGAAGAAGGCTCAAAAGAAGGCAAAAGAATATGAAGACGGGGATAATAGTGAGAGACAGAATGGAACAGGAGGAGGTGGCGGAAGTGAGGATGGCAAGAATGGAGGAGATGTTAAGAAGACGAAGAAGAAAAGAACGGGCCCAACTTGGGACCTATATAAGAAAAAATGGAAGGCTCAAAAGAAGGCAAAAGAAGATGTTGAATTTAATAATAGTGAGAGACAGATTGGAACAGGAGGCGGCGGAAGTAGGGATGGCATGAATGGAGGAGATGTTAAGAAGACGAAGAAGAAAAGAACGGGCCCAACTTGGGACCTATATAAGAAAAAATGGAAGGCTCAAAAGAAGGCAAAAGAAGATGTTGAATTTAATAATAGTGAGAGACAGATTGGAACAGGAGGCGGCGGAAGTAGGGATGGCAAGAATGGAGGAGATGATAAGAAGACGAAGAAGAAAAGAACGGGCCCATATAAGGGCTCCGAGAAATCAAGTCCTTGGAGAAAGAAGAAGGCTAACAAGAAGGCTAAAGAAAATGAAGACTGGAATAATAGTGCGAGACAGATTGGAAAACGAGGAGGCGGCGGAAGTGGGGATGGCAAGAATGGAGGAGATGTTAAGAAGACGAAGAAGAAAAGAACGGGCCCATATAAGGGCTCCGAGAAATCAAGTCCTTGGAGAAAGAAGAAGGCTAACAAGAAGGCTAAAGAAAATGAAGACTGGAATAATAGTGCGAGACAGATTGGAAAACGAGGAGGCGGCGGAAGTGGGGATGGCAAGAATGGAGGAGATGATAAGAGGAATAAAGGAAAGGGCCAAGATGAGGGCACCATGAAATCACGCCATTTGTTGATCACCAATTATTATAGCGAGGATGACGAAGATGAGGATCACACTTCAAAGAAAAAGAAAGGCAAGGAGGTCAAGGCAGCTCCACAGAAAAAGGGCAAAGTCACAAAGAAGAGGAGAAGGAAAACGGTTGACGGTGTCTCAGGTGAGAAGCTGAAGCGAAAACGAGTGACGAGATCTGAGACTGCGTCCTCAAGTTAAGAATCGTCCGTGGATCAGGGCACCAAGGTATCTGCTCTGCAGGCAGCAGAATCTCCAGATCCAGCGAGGATGAGGACACCTCAAAACAAAAGAAAGACAAGGAGGGCAAGGCAGCTCGAAAAAAAAAGCAAAGTCACCAAAAAGAGGAGGAGGGAAGAGATCAAAACTGATGATGTTTTTACATCGTCGTAATCGGGCGATGTCTCAGATGAGAAGCCGAAGCGGAAACAAGTGACGAGATCTGAGACTGCGTCCTCAATAAAGAATCGTTTGTGGATGAGGACACCAAGATATAATGTCCTTTGTTTCGCATCGAGATTTCCAGATCCAGCGGGGATGAGGAAGATAAGGACACTTCAAAGGAAAAGAAAGGCAAGAAGGGCAAGGCAGCTCCACAGACAGAGGCGGCGCTCCCAGGGGGGGGGGGTGTAAGAGTTTTCAAGTACCCCCCAAAGTGCCCCTTTTTACAAAGGAAAATTGCCCTTTTTACTTTGTTAGAAGTGCCTCATTTTACATAAAAAGTGCCCCTTTTACTTTGAAAAGTGCCCATATTAATTTTCAAAAGTACCCATTCCCCTTTCCACCTCTGATAAGTGCCCCTTTTATTTTGACACGTACCCCTTTTCCTTCGACAAGTTTCCATTTTCCTTTGCAATGAGTGTCCATTTTCCATTCTCATAACTATCCATTTTCCATTCTCATAAGTGCCCTTTTCATCTCTAGTAAGTGCCTCTTTTCAAATACGAGAAGCGCCCCTTTTCACTTTTGGTAAGTGCCCCCTTCACCTCTGATAATTGCTCTATTCAAATCTGAGAGGCGCCTCTTTTACTTTTACTTTGACAAGTGCCCCATTTCTTTGTTAGAAGTGCCCCTTCCCCTTTTAATAACTACACCTTTTTAACCCGGATAAGCGCACTTCATATTTTCACATGTGCCCCCTTTCCTTTCTAATAAGTGCCCCCATGAAAAAAAAGCCCCTTCCCTTTCTCATAAATGCCCCTTTTCATCTATGAAAACAGCCCCTTTCCATCTCTGGTAAATGACCCTATTAAATTCTGAGAGGTACTCTTTTTACTTTGAAAAGTGCCCCTTTTACTCCTGATAAGTGCTCTTTTCATCTTCAATAACTGCCCTTTTTATTTTGACACGTGCCCATTTTCCTTCCTAATAAATGCTCTTTTTCCTTCTTATAAGTGCCCCATACCCTTCTCATAATTACCCTTTTTCATCTCTCATAAGTGCCCCGTTTATCTTAACATGTGCCTCGTTTTTCTTTTTAATAAGAGCCACTTCCCCCTTCTCATAAATCCCCCTCCACCTCGCGATAAATGCCCCTATTAAATCTGATCGGTGCCCCTTTTCTTTCAACAAATGAACATTTCCCTTTATTATTGGTGCCCCTTTTCAGATGCGACTAGTGCCCCTTTTCACCTCTGATATTTACCCTTTTATCAATGATACGTGCCCCTTTTCCCCTATTGCATAAATGCCCCTTTTCACTTCTTTTAAATGCCTTTTTAAATCTGACGGGTGCCTCTTTTCCGTCGACAAATGCCCATTTCCCATTCGCATGGTGAGTGCCCCTTTTTTAGGTGTAAGACGTGCCCCTTTTCACCTTCTGATAATTACCCGTTGTACTTTGACACGTGCTCCTTTTCTTTTCTAATTAGTGTAATCCCTTTCGATAATGTGTCTTTTTTTGTATTAAGAGAGAGTTTATTGGACTTAAACCAGTTTGATACTTTGTTAATTTCATAATTCAAAGTATTGTTTAAAGAATTAAGGTCATCGGCAACTAAGATAAAAGAAAGAAGGGGGATGTATTGATAATATCATTTACATAAAGAAGAAATAACAGTGGACCTAAGATGGAGCCTTGAGGAACACCGCATTGAATTAAAAGAGGATCGGAATTATAACTATTAATGTAACATATTGTCTTCTGTTTGCTAAATACTCTTTAAACCATAAGAGTGGCTGACCCCGAATTCCATACTGACTGAGTTTGGAGAGTAGAATAGCGTGATTGAGCGTATCGAATGCTTTACTCAAGTCACAGAATATACTTATAACATGCTCTTTGTTAGCTATGGCACTTGTAATTTTTTCAAAAAATTGAATTAATGCTAAGTCAGTTGAGTAATTTTTTCTGAAGCCATATTGATTTGAATTGAGTATTTTTGTGTTTAGTGATAACTTTTTGTAGCCTATTATGAACGATTTTTTAAAGACTTTGGATATACTTGGAAGTATGGGAATTGGACGATAGTTATTAATTTCGTGGGTATCATCTTTTTTGAGAAATGGGATTGACTCTAGCTATTTTTAATAGATCAGGGAAAACACCTTGTGATAACGAGTGATTAAATATGTGAGTTAAAGGCTTTGCAAGTGGATACATTATTTCTTTTAGGAGAGACCCACGTTAAGAGATTGGGTAATATTAATAATTTCGCTAGGATTTGTCGGATTTAAAAAGAGAGACTCTTGGTTTTGATTGGAAAAGCGTGAGTTTTATTAATTTTGTTGGCTAGTTCAGGGACGATATTCGTAAAAAAATGAATTAAAAGAATTTGCATGAAGACTAGGATCATGTATTTCAGTGCCATTTAATGTCATATTATCCGTGGGTGGGAGATCCGTTTTTCCCCATTACCTGTTTGATAATTTTCCGAGTTGCAGTAGTGTTTGAACTGGCCTTTTTTTATTCTATTAGAAAAATGCAATTTACGGGATGTACGGATTAGTTTTGTTAATTTGTTGTGATAAATTGTATATGTGTTTAGGTTAGTTTTAGTTGGATTGCGTAAATGTAATTTGTAGAGGCGATTACGTGTTTGTATTGATTTCAATAAACCTTTCGTTATCCAAGAATTCCTGGATTTATTTCGCTTATTTTTCATTTTGCCTAAAGGAATATTCTTTTCATAATAATATTGCAATTTGTTACTAAAATGTTTATATGCGGACATCATTTACATTATATACCTCAGCCCATCCCTCGAAAAATAAATCCTGTTTTAGCAATTCTATATTATTATTACGTTTGGATTCTTTGCGATTAAGCTCATCAAGTGATTTACTGCAAGATAGTTTGCATTCACAAGTAAAAAAATATGGGTAGGTGATCGTACACTTAATATTCCACCGATGATTTTGTTATTATGTACGTTTGAAAAAATATTGTCAATCTGAGTTGATGAATGTGAACTTATTCTGGTGAGTTTATTAATAATAAAAAAAAAAAACACGTATGAATGCATCAACTGCATACAATTGGTTGAGTTACTGTTATCAGATGAGAGGGAGAACTTGACGTTAATTCATTTAACGATACGTATATGTAAAGTACCTGAAATTTGGAGGATGAACAACTGCATGTGTGATGCGTTTGTGTGTGTACGAAGTGCAAGTGTGCGGGTAATTTCATTATACAATACAAATGAAAATACAATAAGAACCATCTTGGTCACAGGAGCAACAGAGCAGAGTCTGACCACCCGAGTAAAGGGTGTATTTTTGTCACACAAAATAGAGGGGCTGGGAAGAAACATAATGCTTGATATCAATAATTAAAAATCGGAGTACAATAATATTAAATGGCGAAGAGGGTTTCGACATTCCCGCTCATCAAAACAGATTCAGTCAATTACAATAAAACAGATAGACTAAAAAAAATTGGATGCTATACAGATAATAATTATTAAAAAAGAGTGAGGAATTCGGTCTTGATAATCCCAGTAATCAAGATCAAAGGTTAATAAAAACTTGTCTCCCTTCTAACCCCATCCTTAATCAAACCTTGGAATTACAAGATCTCTCACTTCGAGAGGATAATAATGTCCCAAATCATTGTGTGTAATAGTTTTAACAATTATGGAAGCCCCCTAGAACATATTACTACAAATTGTGTGTGTGCTTAGTTTAACCATTAACGAATCAATGTAGCTTGACTTTTCGGGCGCGGATCCAGGATTTCTTAGGGGTGGGGGCCCAAATTTGAAATCAATTTGAAATTTAGTGTGCTAAAATTTGAAAATCGTGCCGGCCAATATTTCGCCCAGTGGGGGGGGGGGGGGGGGGGGGGAAGTGAGCACTAATTTTGTTTGACCCTCGAAAATTTGAAAAATAGCACCCTATGCGACACTGTGACAATGGCAGGACACAATTTGGTGCTGGGTCCAGGGGGCGAGCCCCCAGAAGCTCAGGGGTTTTGTACATTTAATTATCGTCAGATGAGCATAATTTTATACCTTATTTGTGACACTGGCAGGTCACGAATTGGCGTGTGGTCCAGGGGGCGGAGCCCCCGGAAGGTCAGGGGTTTTGGGCAATAACTAACTGTCGGATGAGCATATTTTTATACCTTATTTGTGACACTGGCAGGACACAATTTGAAGGTCAGGGGTTTCATACATTTAATTATCGTCAGATGAGCATAATTTTATACCTTATACACTGTTGGTCATAAATGGTGGAATAATTATTTTTCACCCCAATTTATGGAATGATTTTGACAATGATTTATTCCCAGAAGATCTAGATAATAGTATACATTCTCAGATTTAATTGAATAATAGAGTGTGAGTGTTTGTTTTGCGTGACTGCTAAAGCATGTGTATGGCTACTATGCTATTCAACTATGGGACCTACGTCATTAAGTCACAACTGACAGCAGTGGCGTACGCAGGATTTTTTCAAGGGGGGGTTTTACAATTTTGAAATCGGGCCGAAAATTTCGCAACGACTCAGCAAGCCGCGGAATAAGCGGGGGGGGGGGGGACACTTTTTTTTGGTCTCGAAATTTGAAAAATTGACATTTTTCTTCGTTGGGGGGGGGGGGGTAAGGTCACCTTTTTTAGGTCAGCCATGGGCATAATTTATTTATTTATTTATTTATTTAAAAAAATAAAAAAATAAAAAAATAAACGAAAGGGGGGGGGGGTTAGTTTTTTTTAGGGGGGTTTACACACTCCCTCCCCCCCCCCCTGTGTACGCGCCGGACTGACAGTAATGAGGAGTAATGTCTCATAAAAGGGCACTAATATAGCACATCGACACGGTTTTGATCATGGGGGCTCACAGTAACGAGGCCATTGCTTAGCCACTGAATCATGACTGTACGCAGCGGGGGATAGGTACGTCGCCGCCCCCACAAGTACAAAAAAAGAAAGAAAATGCAATAAATTATCAATAATTCATTGCATTTTGCCCCGACCCCTAACATTAACAAAAATCCTCTATGTGGGCATGCCTTGTACCATACTGCATGGCCCTACAAAGGAATTTTTCCTGTTGGGGACCGGGGGGAAATGAAATGAATTATTGATAATTGTTTGCATTTTCTTCGTTTTTTTTTGTATTTGTGGGGGTGGCGACGTAACCTGGCCCCCGCTGCGTACATTCATGATTCAGTGGCTAAGCAATGGCCTCGTTATTGTAGTGCCCCAGAATAAAACCCGTGTCGATCAGCTATACAGTGTGAGTCAAAAAAAAGTTTACACCTAGAAAATTACTAATTATTTTAAAAATCATCTATGAACAGTAAATTAGTATACATATTATGAAAGAGTGTTTTATCCCGAATCACGCTTGGATGAACAGGAGGCATTGTTTGCGAGAGTACAACAATCGACTTGCGCCAAAGTTGCTTATGTGATGTTTGAATTAGGCCTTGAATAAAACACTTGGGATTTGGGTAATAATTCGGTCTTCGCAGATCCAAATAAAATCCCTAACAAATTTAATCATGCCACACATATCAAATATCGAATATCTAACATCAAACAAAATTTGGTGCGCGTGTGTGTGTGTGTGACTTTGCTTCTGCAAAAAGCATAGCAATGCGTTTCATTCGATACATTCAATCCATGACTCTCACTCCGCTAATATCCCAACATAATTCATACTGTAGGCATCACTCTGGCGCAAGTCGATTTTTTTCACTCTCGCAAACAATGCCTCCTGTTCATCCAAGCGTGAACACATTCCACACAAAAATGATACCAAATGATTTGGGATAAAATACTCTTTCACAAGATGTATAATAATTTACTGTTCATAGATGATTTTTAAAATAATTAGCAATTTTCTAGGTGTAAACTTTTTTTTGACTCACACGATATTAGTGCCCTTTTGTGAGGCATTAATCCTCATTACTGTCAGTTATGACTTAAGGACGTAGGTCCCCTGGTTGATTAGCATAGTAGCATACACATGCTTTAGCAGTCACTCAAAACAAACACTCACAAATTATTATTCAATAAAATCTGAGGATGTACACTATTATCTAGATCCATTAGTAATATATCATTTTCAAAATCACTCCATAAATTATTCCACCACAATGACCAACAGTGTATGTGACACTGGCAGGTCACGAATTGGCGTGGGGTCCAGGGGGTGTAGCCCCCGGAAGCTCATGGGTTTTGGGCTTTAAATAACGGTCAGATGAGCATATTTTTATATCTATTTGTGACACTGGCAGGACACAAATTGGTGTTGGGTCCAGGGGGCGGAGTCCCAAGAAGCTCAGGGGTTTTATACATTAAATTATCGTCAGATGAGCATATTTTATACCTTATTTATGACACTGGCAGGTCACGAATTGGCGTGGGGTCAAGGGGGCGGAGCCCCCGGAAGCTCAAGGGTTTTGGGCAATAAATTACCGTCAGATGAGCATATTTGTATACCTTATTTGTGACACTGGCAGGACACAAATTAGTGTTGGGTCCAGAGGGCGGAGCCCCCAGAAGCTTAGGGGTTTTATACATTAAATTATCGTCAGATGAGCATAATTCATACCTTATTTGCGACACTGGCAGGTCACGAATTGGGGTGGGGTCCAGGGGTCGAAGCCCCCGAAAGCTCAGGGCTTGACGAACTTAGATTACTTCTGAGAAATGCATCATTTGATGTTATTGGTTTAAATGAAACATTTTGCGACTCCATGATTGATGATTCTGAATTGTATATAGATGATTATATTTTATTACGTAGAGACCGTACGAGACATGGTGGTGGTGTGGCTGTATATATATCCAAGAGGTTCAATTATAAAAGAAGGGATGATTTGATTTCATCTACTTTAGAATGCCTTTGGTTTGAATTGCATTATCCAAATAAGTCTCCCATCCTGGTTGGAGAGTTTTACAGACCTCCAAATTCTCACGTTGATTTCTTTGAAGAATTAGACGGAAATTTGGACTCTGCTCTCTCGGAAGATATGAGCTGTATTATTTTAGGTGATTTCAATTGTGATTGTATGCCACACCAACTTGATCTGAATGCTGAAAAGTTAATGTTTTATACAAATATGTACGGGCTAAGTCAGCTAATTGATACTGCCACAAGAGTTACAAATACCTCTTCTACTTTAATTGATTTGATATTTGTATCAGACAAGGAACTTTACAATGAATGGGGAATATTTGAAACTAGCATAAGTGATCATTATTTGGTGTATACGGTTCGCGATTTTAGTGCAAAGATCCATAACAAATCTGAATACGCAGAATTTCGCTCGTTTAAAAATCTTGACGAGGAGAAATTTTACAGTGAATTGAGAAGTACTCCTTGGCAGGTCATAAAAGATATAGATAATGTTGATGTTGCGTGGGATATGTGGTTGACTCTATTCAATAATATAATCAACAAGCACATACCAGTATGTAAATGCTTACTTGCTTACTTGCTTAAGTCGGGTCAACTGCCCGAGCTGTGATGGCCTTCCACACATTCCTGTCCAGCATGGCTGCTTTTATCTCTGACAGTTCAAGTCCCGTGTCCTTCTTGAGTAGGTCTGTATAAGTATGATGAGGTCTTCCAGGTTTCCTCTTCCCATGTTTTGGTTTCCAGAGTAGTAGCTGAGATATTGGTTCATTGATTTTCCTACAGCTGTGGCCTGCAAAACGTAGTCTTCTTTCCCTGATCTTTTCTGATACTTTTGGTAGTTTCCCATACAGCTCCTTATTTGTCATATGCTGACTCCAGTGTACGTTGAATGCTGTCCTAAGAAGTCTGGTGTAGCAACCATCTAATTCCTTCGCCAGCTTTGTTGTAACTGTCCATGCTTCGCAGCCGTATAGCAGCACAGATTCAACTGTAGCAACAAACAAACGTTGTTTGAACTGCCTGTGAAGATAAGATTTCCAGATTCTTCCAAGCTTACTACACGCTCTCCATGCTGCTGCCTTACGAGCTTTCACATCTTTTTCTGTGCTCACCATCAGTGCTCCCAGGTACTTGAAATCAGGGACATTCTCCAACTGAATTTCATCATTTGTTTTTATAGTGATGATGTCCCTGTGATTGAATGACATGAACTTGGTTTTGCCTGAATTCATCCGGAGCCCGACCTTGCCTACCGATGTCTCCACCCTGCTCAGTAGTTTTTGGGCTTGCTCTAATTCCTCAGATAGCAGGGCTATGTCATCGGCCAAATCTAGGTCTGTTATGATTTCCGGACCAACTCTCCTACTTCTCCTTCTTTCCAGTCGGAATCCAAGTTCCTCTTCATGACCGTCTATAGCTGTTCGCAAGGCATAATCGAGGACTATTACAAATAGGTAAGGTGCAAGCGTGTCACCTTGAAGCACACCAGCCATGATTTCAAAGAGGTCAGTCTCTCCATCAGGTGATATTACTTTTGCTTTGGTGTCCTCGTACATCTTGCCAATAGCATTCACCAGTTGCTCCGGTATGCCATATGCAGTAAGGATCTTCAACATCTTGCCTCTGTGGATGGTATCGAAGGCTTTGCGAAAGTCAATAAATGTGATAATAGCCGGGAGTTGATTTTCTTTTACTCCTTCTATAAGCCTGCGAAGTGCCAAAATATGTCCCACTGTGGTCCTTCCAACTCTGAATCCATTTTGGTTGGTTCTCAGGTGACTATCAAGTACAGGTCTAATCCTGTTCAAAATCAATCTATTGAAAGTTTTGGCCACGATGGAGCTTAGACTGATTCCTCGATAGTTTCCTCCTTGGCTCAGGTCTCCAGACTTTGGTATTCGGGTACGATGTTCAGTATGGACCATTGGTGAGGCTTTTCTTCATTGATCAGAGCGTTGTTGCAGAAACTCAGAATGATTTCATCAAGGTCACATCTTTTTAGAACCTCTGGTGGTATGCCATCTTCCCCAAAGCTCTTCCCTTCTACTAGTGACTTTATTGCCTTTGAATATTCTTTCAGATCAAATGGCCCTGTCTTGATGTTTAGACTCTCTAGTATAGGCAGAATTTCTTCATCCTCGTCATCTATGTCAGGAGGGCTTCCAAGAAGATTCTTGAAGTGGTTGAACCAGTTTATGACCCTGTCTTCCTGTGTGTCTCCTTTTAACTGCCCTTTCGGGGATGCTTTCCTTCCAGTTATGTCATTAATGAGTCTCCAGCTCTGCCCATGTTTACTGTTGGCATGCGCCATCTCCACATCTTTTAGTTTACTATCAAGATCTTCTTCTATAACTACATTGTATGCTTCCTCAAGGTTCTGCTTGGCTTGCTTGTAGATCTGTCGATTTTCATCAGTTGTATCTTTCTGGTACTCCATGTAGGCTTTATTGATTTTATTTCTAGCCCTAATTACACGTGTATCGTTGGGAAAATGCAAATTTCTTGTCTTCTTTTTCACTGGGATAACTTTCTCAGTAGCCTCCTTATGCGCTGTTATGAATCGCTCATACCTCTCGGTAGCTGATTCTTCCTCCTTCTCTAGGGGCTGGAACCTGTTGCGAACTTCAATGCTGTATAGCTTCTGTAGGTGGTTGTCAGTGCTGAGAAGTTTCCAATCATGCTGTTTTCCTTTTGCCAAGGTTTTGCTCTTTCGAAGGCTCAAACGGACTCTTGCAGATACTATTCTATGGTCGGATCCTACACTGGCAAAAGTGCTATACGCCTCGGCATTATTCAAGCTGTTCCTCCACTTTTTCCTTATTAGTATATAATCCAGTTGGCATTTACTTCCACCTGGGCTAATATAGGTCCACAATTTCCCTTTCTTCGTACAGTACTGACCACTTATAACTAGGTTCTTTTCAACTGCCATGTCCACTAAGTACTTTCCATTTCTGTTGGTTGTGTCGTGGAAGGTAAATTTAGCATCCTCGGGTCCAATTCTGGCATTGAAGTCTCCTACCACAAGAAGAACATTGTGTGCTGGAATGGAGTCAATTGCTCTTCTTAAATTGTCATAGTGTCCTTCAATGATATCCTCGTTCGCTACGTTGGTTGGGCAATAGGTTGTAATGACTGTAGTTGCAGGGTTTCCTTGAAAGTTTGCGACGAGTATTCGGTCAGAATGTGATCTCATGCTAGCTAGGGAGTCATATGCACTGGGACTTAGTAGTAATCCAACACCTCCTATTGCAGCTCCGACTGAACTTCTGTTTGCAGATGATGTTATAAGCATGTTGCTGCTAACTTTCTCATATCTGATAGGCTCATTATGTACTATTCGATGTTCTTGTACTCCCAAAATATCAATGTTCTGCGCTGTTAAATTGGTTGATAGCTCTTCTCTATTTCTTTGCTCCCTAATAGTTCTCACATTCATAGTTGATACAATTACTGTCTTTCTACATCTTAAAAATGGTCGTCCTTTACAGACACCATCATCAGTCTTACCCCTTCCATAAGGCTTTGAGGGCAAGCCGTCATGAGATTCTAAGGAATCGATGCCTGGTCCAGGACATGTTGTGTTAGGGACTTTAACCCTAGTGTTGTTAGGTTGTGCCATCATAGTTTTTCATTTGCTTATAATATCTGTGGTTGCAACTCCTACAGTATGGTTTTGATCTAAAAGCTGTCATGAGTTTTCCTTCTCTATTGACATTGTGAATGAATTCACTAATAAAGCAAGAGTAGAACTCTTGCTGGTTTCACGCTAGGGTTTTCCTTCCCAGACTCATCCCCCGTCGGTTTCCCCAGGCCACAAAGCGGACCCGAGTTATCCAGCCGGCACCAGCGTGGAGGTGGGAGTTTGAGTTGCTAGTAGAGAGGCGATTATGGACTCATGGGCTTAGATGGTATTTGCCAGAGTACATACGGCAGCAGAGAGGTAGAATGAAAGGTAGGATATAGCAGAGGAAAGATGATAGCTTACATGCAGAAGGAATGTAAGGGCATGCAGGGGTGAAATGGAATGATGAAATGATAGCAAAGCAAGCTATAACCGAAGTTGCGCATCTAAAAGCCATTTACCGACTAAATCGCGGATAAGAAAAAAGGCATGTCCATGGATATCTGACGAGATTGTTAAGCTCATGACGGAACGTGATAAAGTTCTCAAAGCTGCTAAAGCTAACAAAAGTGATGATCTTTGGGACACCTACAAAATATATCTAAAGAATACAGTTATTCATCTCATGAGGAAAAGAAAAAGAGAATATAATGCAGACCAGATCTCGCAAAATCATAACAATAGTAAGCAAATGTGGAGATGTTTGAGAAACCTTGTGCCTAAGTCATTACCTATATCTCCCAATAGCATAAATGTTAATGGTGCTAATGTGTCAGACAATGCAAATATTGCTGAAGCTTTTAATTACTTTTTCATTTCTAATGCTACTAAGATTACAAAGGACCTGCGAAGGAATAAGTCTCAACTGAGAGTAGACGAGGACAATAATATTGGTCCAACTCATTCGCAATTTAATTTGAATTTGATTACTGAGGATTTTGTATTGAAACAGATTGATAATCTAAGTATAGATAAAGCAACTGGTGAAGATCACATCAGCTGTAAACTTTTAAAGATGACGAAGAATGTTATCGCAGAGTCTCTTTGTGATATCATTAACAAATCCCTGTCTACAGGAGTTGTTCCACGTGAATGGAAAAAGGCTCGGGTAGTACCAATATTCAAATCTGGAGATATTTCTTCTTTGAATAATTACCGCCCCATTTCAATATTACCTATCGTGAGTAAAATTATAGAAAGGGCCGTCCACCAACAACTCAGTGAATTCTTGGACGTGAATCAATTATTACACCCTAATCAGTCTGGTTTTAGACCTAGACATTCAACAGCTACTGCCCTTGCAAAACTTGTAAATCAATGGTCGTTGAATATTGATAACAAAGAAATTTCTGGAGTTGCCTTCCTAGATCTTCGTAAGGCTTTTGATACTGTTGACCATGAGCTACTTCTACATAAACTAGCTTGTATAGGTTGTAGTAATAGGACTATTTATTGGTTCAAATCATATTTAGGGGATCGACAACAAGTGACCCAATTCAAAGGAGCCAAGTCGCATCCATCAACCATCAAATTAGGTGTGCCACAAGGTTCAATTCTTGGTCCCCTTTTATTTTCAATATATGTTAATAGTCTACCTGAATGTACTTCTGAAGGTATCATAGATATGTATGCTGACGATACGACACTTACCGTCAGTGCAAATAATGCAACTGTTGTGGAAGAAAAATTAACTGTTGCGTTAAACAGAGTCATGGCATGGATTAAGGAAAATCGTCTTGTTCTTAACACTGAAAAAACTTGTGTCATGTTAATAGGCTCTCCTGCTAATCTCAAGAAAATTGAATCTTTCACCATTTCATTAAACGGCAATTTGATCAAAAGAGTTCAATTCACCAAATGCTTAGGACTTTTGATAGATGAAGAATTGAAATGGTCTAAACAAATCGAAAACGTAAGTAAACTTACCCAGAAAAACATTAGCATGATAAAGAGAGCAAAGAGTTTTTTGCCTCAAAAATCCTTAAAGTTACTTTATAACAGTCTAGTGTTCAGGGGCGGATCTAGCTTTTTGCTAAGGGGGGGGGGGGGTTTGACCAAAATAATGACGATGCGGAGCATCGTCCACGAGCCGCGAAGCGGCGAGCCGATTTTTGGGGGGTGTTTATTTGAACCCCGTAAATGATGTTTTCCTGGCATCTATTAACACAATGGAGACCATAAAAAGCAGTGCATGATAACGTCTTTTTAAATCAAGTAACAGTTTAATACACAGTTATATCCAGAGTTATCATGTGTTTGGTTAAGTTACCAGATGAGTTGAATATCTTCTCACAATATTTGCACTTGAAAGGGTTTCTCTCTACAGCGTGCGTTCTTTTTTCTTCCTTTTTTTTTTTTTTTTTTTTTTTTTTTTGGCCGCCCAAGGGGGGGGTTTAAACCCCCTAAACCCCCCCCCCGTAGATCCGCGCCTGGTGTTGCCACGATTAGATTACTGCTCTGTTGTATGGTCGAACCGATTTCATTCTCATACAACTAAGCTGCAAAAAATTCAAAAGAGGGCCGCAAGAATAATATTGAACAAGACATATGACACACCGTCGGCTGATTTGTTCACAAGTCTTAAATGGATGACACTAGACAAGCGGTTTGAGTTAAGTCGCGTTATGATGATATATAAATGCGTTCATAACTTAGCACCTTCTTACCTTCAGGTAGGCTTAATCAATCCTAATGATGTACATGAGCATATCATACAAGGCAAATAGACAGTGGATGTTTACGTGTGCCTAAATTTCACACTGATTGTTATAAGTGTAGCCCAATTGTTTCTTCCATAATTATTTGAATGGAATAAGCTAGATAATTCATTGAGAACGGCTTCCTCTGTCAATTCATTTAAGAGATTGTTTAAACGTAGTTGTAATTTGTGATTGGCTCAGCCGTACATACACAACGTGCATGTTCTGTAATATTTACATGACTTATTCACATAATTGCGACTTAATTAATATTTTCCTATTGACATTATTGTTTACTAGGTTAATGATATTATGTTTATTTTGCAAACGATTATTATTTTTGTAACTGTTCTGTATAAATGTTATAAACGATGTAAATATGTTCATTCAGGGCCCCATGGAAGACCACTACTTGTTGGTGAATGGGCTACCCTGTCAAAAGATTAGAAATAAATTAATAAATAAATAAAAAATAAAATGCTGTCAGATTAGCATGATTTTATACCTTATTTGTGACACTGGCAGGTCACGAATTGGCGTGGGTTCTAGAAGCCGCCCCCCCCCCCCCCCGCCCTGGATTCGCCACTGTGACTTGTACAATAATATTTCAGAATGAGAAACATAAGCCTGTCATTACTCATTAGGCCCTATAAAATAAAGAAATGCATATTTTAAACATGTTTCTCCGACAAACACACACACAAAATAATCTCCGTCTTTATATTAGCGAAACCCTGAGCCAATTAAGGCCGGAACGTATCGGCGGATAGGTGATTTCAGTCGATTTGTTCCGGAGGAACCAATCGGCGTGCCGTCTCGTTCCTCCGAAACCAGGAACCAATCGCCTACGCCCAGGGGTCTCAGTCATGTAGAAATACTGTATAAGCATGCGTGACCACAGGTTTTCCAGACACCCCCTGAACGAGGATTTCTTCTGAAATCAAAATACACCCTAAATGAGGATTAAAAAAAGGAAAATCAGACAGGTTATGTTGTCTCTAATGTGTGCAAGAGAACGCTTGAATACCGTAGACCAATCAATATCTATATTAAGTTTTTTTCTCCCAATAAAGGCAACAATTGTTAGTTATAGTACAGTTTTCGAAGGAATGAGTTTATAGAAACGGTTGCTACTCATATCAGTCACATGTTTTACCTTATTTGCAACAAAAAGATAAGTAACGTTGGTTTTTATTTTCTTGTCGAGTATTATCATGCATAAATTCTTCTTTTAAACTATTGACCCATACTTAAGGCTTGCACAGTCAAACAGAGCATTGCATTTTCGTTTGGAGTGCACCTGCGATTTGATGTATTCTGAATTTGGGGGATTGGAGGTTCTTATTGTATTACTTTTCTTCTCGTTCGTGACTCACTCATTTTGATTTATAATCGAGGTAAAATTGGTGTGGGAGGGCCCGGGGAGGGGGAGGAGAGGACGGGGAAGAAATAGACACTCTAAGACGTTCCTATAATAGCTAGGTCGCATTGGCCTTATATACACGTTTCTAATGTAAAACGAGGACACGTGTACATCGGTAATTAATCGACTCTCCATAATTATATATATATATTTTGTTTACCTCTGTGTCTCTACATAATTCATCTTTTGTTCCTCGATCGCGCCGCAACTGTATCCCCGGCAGTATGACGGTGGGGGTACTTTGGATTCAGTAGCGTTACGCCGCCGCCGCCGCGTCATATTCTTGTGTGCGCTCTAACTGCCACAATCATTTCTTGACGGATTTCTTGCAAATTTTGTATGGAGATGTATCTTTGAACAATCTACACATCTACACTTTTGGGCAATGCTGCCCTCATTTTTCCGTCTCTTATATGGGCATAAGACCATATAATTTATGCGCTCTAACTGGCACATTTCTTGACAGATTACTTTCAAATTTTCTACAGAGATGTATTATATACGCTAATCTACACACATATTGTTTTGGTGATGCTGCTCCTATAGTCTTGACAATAGTCCGAGCCACCTTATGCATTGACGTCACGGCTCGCCAAACGACCGATTACGCCGCCATCTTAGAGGACAAACAAAAGCTTGACGACGCACTCGGGCGTGCGCGAGAGTGCTGCTCATGTTGTATACGATGCTTTACTGCTCTCGCCGCCGCCTCTAGCGGTCTAGCGTATAAGCCATATACGTAAACAAATCAGTGGGGACCGGGCGTCCACTATTTAAAAAGTTTTTTGGAGTGCCAAAAAGTTGATGGGGAAAATTCAAGTATTTGTATAAATGATTTGAAAGAGGAATTATATGATACTCACTTCTGCAATGATTACCAAAAGAAGTGTATTTGAAGATAAATACTGTAGTTATTATAATCTTTACAAGGTCTAACATCGATCTACTCAACATATATCCCTGGTCTAATTATTCTGCTTCTTTTTTTAATCTACCAAATTTGTGATTGATCTGATATTTGTTTATCAATTCAGGTAATTATATTCGTATTGTTAGCTCCCCCCCCCCTGTATTGTACATGTATTCACCTTCCCCTTTTCCATTTCTACTTCTATTTCTTGTCTTTTCTATTTTATTTTCAATGTACTTCTTTTTAAATATTTTTTGTTGCTCCTGTAAAGCCTTTAAAACGTGATTTGTGTTAACAACCTGTGCTTTTTTACAGACCACCTTTTCCCAAATTTTTAATGTCTTTATAACTTTCTTGTTATTGTTCATGAATTTATTTTTGTTGACGATAAACTTGATGTAACTGTTCATGAATGTATTGTTTACATGTCAGTGGAAAGAAATAAATAAATCTTGAATCTGAAGTTTATTACGTTGTATCGTATTTTGTCAAAGATTGAGAAACTTATACATTCTTTTCATTCTTTATATTTGCCTTGCCCATTTAAATATTCATAATTTAATAAATGTACTATTTTAAAAGTTGTTTTAATGTTGTGTGGGAGCTGTCAAAGATTGAGAAACTTGTACATCCTTATTTCATTGATGTTTTATAACTGATCAGGGACTTTGGAATATTGGCCTTCCTTATTTAAGTTTTTAATTTTTAATAAATATACTATTTGTACTTCAAAACCAAATAAACATTCATATTCTGGATTTTATTCAAGGTCTATTAACCTACTATATAGGCTACCATACTATCAAGCTAACGTTAGATTTGCAAGTATTCACCAATTGAAAAGGGAATTTCTATTTCGCATCACAAGCTTGGTCTGACATGGGTAATTACAATGTAGATGAATACTTGAATTACGTATCTTATATTTATTTACACACCACCCCCACTTATTATCCATGCTTATACCAGTAGTCACTTTGTGTCCCATTACATTTTTTCCCCTTCTAATATTCTTTGTTCTCACCTCTCCCTTTCCCTTGATACTCACTATAATCACTTCATGTTCTACCTGTCCCTCTCTCTTTCCCTTGATCTGTCTTTCCACAACTCTTTAAAAAAAACACTTCAATCACATCACTCAAACAAAACAAACAGTCAAAAAAAGAAACAAACATGCCTTATGTATTTTTTTTTTAATATCAAGCTTGAAGCTCATTATAATTTGTTCTTAATTTTGACAAAACAATTACAGTCCTTTGGTATCATGCAGAGTCAAGTGAATATGAAGGTTCAAACTAAGTCCAAGCTTTACACAAAACCTTTACCGGTAGTCAAGAGGAATTTTACCAGGACACAGATGCACAAGCAACCCTAACAATTTTTTTACAGTGGCTTCTGGTGACAATCCGTCTCTCAGTAGATTGATTGGTATCTTATTCTGAAGGATTGTGTACTTCTGTTTTACCATACATATCATTCTCTCAAGTCTCAACATGTATTCGTACGCGTGTAAAATCTAATCAACCTAAACCTTTTGGCTCACTCCAAATCTGTACCCAAGTCTTAATCAAAAATGTTTAGGCGCAATTTCATGAGAAACATTATCGGTTGGTCAAACTTTGTAAGCTTCTTACATGAAGGCATCGCGGATGAAAGGAGAAACAGTGACAAAAATGTTGCCCATGATGGGAGTCTATTTTAAATATGAACTTGACATTATCCTCTCGAAAGTTCTCTTCTTGTAGTCTCGATAAATTTTTAAAGATTCTGTGCCATTTGGAGTTCTGCGCGTAGATTCACGTCGTCCTGCTATTGCTGACTGTATTTCATTCCCTTGAGTAACGTCTTCTGCTGATGACTCATCACTGTCACTTTGATGGGTCGATACTTGAAGGCCCAGGAGTGCTGTTGTCGCTGCCATATCATCTGCTTTCCCCTCGTGCTGTTTTGATCTTGCAAATCGCTGCGATCCTGATTCCTGCATGAACACAATCAGAATAAAACATGCAACAAAATATAAAAAACCTGTTCTATAGGGGTCTACTTTGATATTTATTTTAAGATTGAACACAATTGTGAATCACAGACATGCATTTACAATATAGACCGAAATGTATGTATTGTACTCGAAGAATGCTATTCAATCCTCCACACGAAACCACAAGCACAAGGCACAAAAAACTGAAGTATTGATGTAAAAGGAACTCAATCAATCGATGAAAAGGCCCTGTCCTATCAACATCAATGGATTCAAGTAAAGTAAGTCCATTTATATTATCCTTTTATTATTTGAACAAATTATTTACAAATTGTAACCACTCAATTCGTCCCTATTTTCACGAAGTGACGGTAGAGAGGAAAATCGTCACGCAAATTGTATGCGAAAGTTCCTCACTACCGTCACTTCATGAAAATAGGGACAAATTATCTAAATCAATAAATGAAATTTAAAAAAACCTTACTTTAAATTCAAGGCTCAACTTAGCTTGCTTTAAATAATAGTTTGATTGAGTAACAAAAGCACCAATACATCATTCATTTAACTTATAGCTTTACAGTGGCTTCTGGTGACAATCCATCTCTCATAATGTGGTGTTGGTTGGATAAGTTTAGTTTACTTTTGTTTGGTCATAGTCTGGAGTAGAGTAGAGCAACTCAACTCTAAAATAACAGTAACACAGAATCCAGCTCAGCTGCTCTGTGACTTGCGAGTGAGCTGAGGTCGACACAAAAACAAATGTTGGCCATTATTATGTGTAATGACTTAATAGTAGTTAATAATTTAGTAGACTAAACACAATAAAACACCAATTACTAATTCGCCAAAACATATAGGGTCTATACCTGCAATTTGTATGAAATGCGCTGAACATAGATAGACGAGATGACTTAGACGGTTCCCATCCCTTGCGTTTGATGTCACGTTTCACGTCGTTCCGTGGATAACTTAGCTGTGTTTTCTCCTTTATTTACCAAAATAGCCGGTATGCAATAGGATGAAACATCTTGGCTCCTGTTGCTCTTATTCGAGCAACCAACGACGCAACCTAAATTTATCCTTTTCTGACTGTAAACAAGCAAAAATCCGACGATAAAAGGGTTGAGCTAAGAGAAATTGTTTGCTTATACGTGTAGTTCAATAGCCTCTGCCGATCGCTAGTAACGTACCGCTTGTCCTCTGAGGGAGGGCGCCCTTTTGTATCTACGAGTGCGTGACGTCATACGCATAAGGTCTATGCTCTACGTAATCCTTTTGTTTCAGGGAGGGGAGACGAGTTGATCTTTGTCCCTCCTTCGAACATAAGGATGACACAAAATCGCTGCCACTGCCGGGGGATACATTCGCATTGCGCGGCAATACGATTGCGATATTTCTAGTTTTCTATCATTTTTTTGTTAATTTGCTTAACTAAATCATAGTGTTAACGACAATAGGAGTCTACATTGTACAAGCTATATAAACTTCTCAGTGTAGACCCCTCCACAGTTTTCCATTATTTTATTCTAGTTTTCAATTTGTTCATTATTCTCTGTACCGGTATTCATTTCTCAAATCAATATAAAATGATTTGTAGAATATGAATGAATGAATACCCCCTCCCATAACACACACACACACACACACACATACACATAAATTGATCATGCTTATTAATACATAAAGTATACATTTAACTCAAGGGCTATTTGTATCACCTATATTATATAAATAATGTTCGCATTACGTGTAATTGCCCATTTCAATAGATGACATACAAATGGTTATGGAAAATAACTAATCGTAGGTTGATTATTCAGGGTCCTTTCGGGCGTCTTGCCATCATGGAAATATTATTGACATAATAATGCCCCATTTTTTCCATGAAATAAATACAAATTTATGAAAATTGTATATACACTATATCTCATTTACGCAATAAAGGTAGCATCATTCGTAATTATTACTGCTCTCCCTGACGGAACCGGGTAGGGCCCTCAGCCATTTACTTCGCCTGGCTGGGGATCAGCAAATGTTATTAATAGTAATAATAATATTCCGTTTTTTATATAGCACTCAATACATCGATCCAACAATGTGCCTAAGCGTTTTACAGATGTAAATTTTGGTTGGTTGTTTGATTTAATTTTCCGAATAAAAATACTTTACATATAATTATGAACGTTTAAAGAATAAAGTGGAAATTTTATGAAAGTTGACGATTCCTATGGACTATATCGCCTTTGATCAGGTAAACGAGTTTTAGTGACATCAGTCTGTTTTTATTTCTCATTTTAATTAACTTTATTGAAATTATGCAACCCATGAAATACTATACATAATTATAAATCTGTTTGTGGATGATGCCTATTGCAGGATGGTTATATCTTTTTCTATGTTCACACATACACCTAATTTGTAAATGTTGGATCCGTATATATAACCATGATCAGATGGACCCTTTCTGTTAGTCATCGGTGCTTATTTTTATAAGGTGTAGTAGCCTTGTAGGCCTATATGTGGTTCCAACATTATATGTTGTGAGACCTTGGAATCTTGGAAAAACCACCTGTCTAGAAAGACTGCTTTACTTTTCCCCCTTGAATAGTGTTTCTCATAGGAACATGTCGTACTAAAATAGCCTGTACACAAAGACCACCTGTCTAGAAAAACTGCTTTTATTGTCTTAATGAAAAGCATCTGTTGTGAACTAGAGTGGCGTTAAGTCATTATGTGTTCTTTTATACATGTACTTTAACCAATGATTAATGCCCTTCTGGATCTCAATACATAAAGAGGAGGAAACATATTGATGCTGCAGACATGAATATCAAAGTAGGAGAGAGCAATAACTACACTGCGAGCTCAGTATCATGTCAAAAGTATAGGGTTAGGGTTAGGGTTGCAATTAGATTTATGTGTATGCTATTTAGTAGGGCCCAGTAGCAGGGGCAGCCGAGTGACTTCCAAATTGGGGGGGGGGGGAGGGGGGGGGGGCACCAACGAAAAAGGGCACTTTCTGGGAAAAAGGGCACCAACGACGAGAAATCTCAACGCGAAAATATATAATTTTGTTTAGACATTGGTATATATACCCCTACATTGATTATTTTGTTTCTCTTTATACATCATACGCATTAATATGCATTATACTCTGCAGTTAGGGTGATGGTCTTAATATTCATTTGCGAGCAAGCGAAGTGAGGAAGGAACATTTTTAAGATTTGTGATGTCTCAGTGCGAAAAATTACATCTTATAAAGAGGAAAAAACCCAATCCTGATGGGGGTTATAAGCACATACTCATAACGAAAGATTGAAAATACCTTTAAGAAGTAACATAATTATATCATCTATAAATGTGAGCGAGCGTAACGAGCGAACTTTGGGAGAAATTGCTCTTAGTCCCTTTAAATTAGGGACAAGTTTAATGATGAGAGGAAAGGAGGACCCTTATCGAAAGAAAAGGGCACATCTTACACCTCAAAAGAGGCACTCACCAGGAATGAAAAAAGGCAGTTACAAGAATGGGAAATGGGCATTTGTGAAAAGAGGGTAGGTCCCTTATTAGAAAGCAAAAGGGGCACGTATCCTTGTCAAAAGGGAAATTATCAGAGGTGTAAAGAGGCACTTATCGCTTCTGAAAAGGGGCACTGACCAGATGTGAGAAGGGCACTTATGAGTTTGAAAAAGGGGCACTTAAAATAAAGGAAAATGTGCATTTGTTGAAAGGGGCACCGATAATTTTTTTTAAATAGGGGCATTTATCGGAGGTGAAAAGGGGCATTTTTGAGAAGAAGAAGGAGCTCTTTTTTATGGGGCAATTATAAGGAAAAGGGGCATTTATTAGAAAGGAAAAGGGGCACGTGAAATTATAAGGTGTGCTTATCCGAGTTAAAAAGGGAAAGGGCACTTCTTACAAAGGAAAAGAACAGTTGTCAAAGTAAAAGGGGCACCTCTCAGATTTGAATAGGGCTATAATCAGAGGTGAAAGGGGCACTTATCAAAAGTGAAAAGGAGCACTTCTCATACGTGAAAAGGCGCACTTAATAACTAGAGATTAAAAAGGGCACTTATGAGAATGGAAAATGGACACTTATTGCAAAAGAAAATGGGAGCTTGTCGAAGTAAAAGGGGCACATGTCAAAATAAGAAGGGCACTCATCAGAGGTGAAAAGGGGAATGCCACTTTTCCTATGTAAAAAGGGGCACTTTTGGGGTACTTTAAAAAGTTGGGGAAGGTCCGCCCAGGCGCGGATCCAGGATTTCTTAGGGGAGGGGGCCCAACTTTTTTTGTTTTTCTCCTGAAAATTTGAAAATCGCCGAAAAGTCGCTCAGTGGGGGGGGGGGGGGGGGGGGGGGGGGGGTAGTGAGCACTATTTTTTTTTTTGCTCCCGAAAATTTGAAAATCGCGCCGGCCGAAAAGTCGCTCAGTGGGGGGGGGGGGGGGGGGGGGGGGGGGGGGGGGGTAGTGAGCACTATTTATTTTTTTTTGGTCCTCGAAATTTTTTTCATTTGCACCCCCCCCCCCCCTTCGAGCGCCAGGGGGGGGGGGCCCAACCCCCAAAAAAGGTAAAAATCACGTGATTTTACATGATTTTTTTCTCAAGGGGGGGGGGCCCGGGCCCCCCGGGCCCCCCCCCCCCCCCCCCTGGATCCGCCACTGGGTCCGCCTCTGCTATAGTGTTGGTCCAGGGTTGAAGTGTGCCTTTGAAATTACCGCGGAGTCGTCTTGTCGCAGCAGCCTTGTATGTGTTTTACAACAGCCTGAGACGAAAGAAATGGTCTGTTCTTATGAGACCATGATAAATGCTACAAGGGGATTCCCCAGTCATGACGTCACTGGTTAGCATGCGTACCACATCATAACCATGATATCGCCAGTTCACTTGCACGCACATGCACGCCATTATTATTGCACCATTTTCTTTGATGATCGTAGTTCGCTCACATTTAAGACATTACTATTGTTTCAGTGAAACATCAACATTTCTTTGCTTTTAGATACCATTTACATGCAGTCTGATCATGGTGAAGCTTGACTAGGGTCAGGGTATTGCAGAGCACATTTTCACAGATGTGAGCTGACATTTTAGTTCCGTGTTTGGAAGATGGCTGTGGTTTTCCAATGTCGCTAGTATTATCCGCAAAAGAAGTGAGTATAGGGGTCTATAGCTTAGATAAGAAATATGACTGAGTGCATGATGATGAATGGGAGAAAAATAATGACTTTTGAGTGTCGCATACAAGTACGAATTTGTGTAATAGTTGCACAGGGGCGGATCCAGCCGGCGGCAGGGGAGGCCGGGGCCCAATTCCTGAGAAAAGATTTATCTATTTTATTTTTTTATTTTTTTGCTCCAGAAAATTTGAACATCGCGTCGGCCGATAATTCGTGCGCCCTCTAACCGAATATACATTATAGTCTGTCAGTTGACTAAATCACATGAACAGGATAGGCCTACTGTTACATCCTCCCTTTTTCAGCTCTGGCTCGAGAATGTAAATATTTTCTGGTGGTCAAAATGTTTCAACCAAGAGCCAAAGATACAAAAAAATAAATATTGTGGTCCAAAAGAGTTGATGCGATTTTTACAAAGTTGTAAGAACTTATAGACCCTATTATGCAGAAAAAATATCAAAATAAATTTCTGTTTCTTTTGTAATTATTTCCTTTCAAATTGTTCCGTTTCAAATTCTTTTGGATGAAATAAAGTTTCTGTTCAAATAATTGTTCTCAGTTCTGACTCAGTTTTTTTCCTCTTTAAAAAAAAAAAAGAGTCAAACAGTCAAATGGCCAAAATATTGTGTACAAAATTTCATTCAAGCAATAGATTTCTGTAGCTATAAAATGTCTACAGAAATAAGAGAAATTTAACAGTCTCTCTGAAATGAAACTGTCCGGTTTATCATTAAAGTTCTGTCTTTAGAGTTGTCATCTGTTCCGTCCTTGTCCTTTCTATATATCCATTCTGAGGATCTAAACAATATGTTTTGTATTAAACCAAAACATATTAACATATAACCCGATGTTAGTCCAAATGCTGAAAACAAAACCTAAAAAGAATTTCTGAGAAATTTTGACAACATATGGTTCATTTGCCTCACTAGTATTTGAAAAAGTCCTTCATCCATTCCGGTTTATGCCACAGATGTTCCCTGTTGCGAGTGTAGATCTGGCCTTTACATTTAACTTCATATGATCGCTCATCAAGTCTCTTTACAACTGTTGCGCGTCGCCATTTTTTGTCTTTGCCGTGGAAAGGCTTCAAGCAAACGACAGAGCCTAATTCCTGTAGGTCTGGTAGGGACTTTGTGAGTCTATCAAAGTACTTTGCATCATGTTCCTGCATCTTTTTGCAGGGCTGTCAACTTTGGGGAACTGCTTCGAGGGAGGTCGTATGCAAATTTTTGTTCAGGTCAACGGCAGTGGTGTAAGCAGGATTTGTTCAAGGGTGGTGTTTTAAAATTTGAAAATTGGCCGAAAATTTCACGACTCAACCAGTTGTTGAATAAGCAGGGGGGGGGGGGGGGGGTGTTGTTAAGAGCACATTTTTTTGGTCCTGTTTCTTGTTGGCGGGAGGTTTTTTAATAAACCGGGAGATTTTACATTGAAGCGGGAGAGCGGGAGGAAAGGCGTGCTGGCGGGAAGGCCGGAGTCTCCCGCTACAAGCTTTTTGGACGGCGGGAGAATGAGCGTGGTCGCGTGTGACTACCTCCAAATGCGGGAGGGTTGACAGCCCTGCTCTTTGAGATTCTTGATGTCACTGATTTTGTAACCTCGAGGTCTCAACGTAGATGCTGAAGTTGGAAGTAGGGTCTTGGTACGTCTTCCCAGAAAGCTGAACACCTTGGTCCGAATTCACAAAGGAGGTTTGTCGACAAACCTCCTTTTGTTTCGCCAAACCTCCTTATGTTTTTTACAAACCAGGTTTGTAAAACACGCGTAAAAACGCGTCATATGACGTATGAAAACCAAGGTCTGTCGTCAAACCTCCTTTGTGAATTTGGGCCATTGAGTTGGCGTATTGCGAAGGCCATATTGATGTCCTCTTCTGTAGATTGGCATTTCTTAACTCTTATCCTGCCATAATGAATACAAATCCCCCCTGTGCCAAGTTTATTTTGAGATAATCTGAAGCACGCGATGGTAAGATCAATAGCGCGTGCAAAGCAGTCAGCACAGTACAATGAGCATGAACAATAACTGCTATTACGAATGCGAGCAATCATGCATAAAGCAGCAAAGCAATGGCTTGCTCGCATACAAGTACAAAGCACTTTAATGGTAGCATGCATGTGCCTTATGGCAGGATATGAGTTAAGCATTATCTTGGCTGTTTTCACAGCTGACTCAGCTTTGCCATTCGCCTTACTGTTGTAGGGGGATATGGTATTGTGTCTGATTCCCCATTCTCTGGTGAAGTTGGCCTATTCCTTAGAAGAAAATGGAGGGCCATTGTCGCTTATGATGGTGTCGGGGATACCATATCGGCCAAATTTTTGCTTTAGTCTGTTTATGACCTGTTCCACAGTTCCACAGCTGACTCAGCTTTGCCATTCGCCTTACTGTTGTAGGGGGACATGGTATTGTGTCTGATTCCCCATTCTCTGGTGAAGTTGGCCTATTCCTTAGAAGAAAATGGAGGGCCATTGTCGCTTATGATGGTGTCGGGGATACCATATCGGCCAAATTTTTGCTTTAGTCTGTTTATGACCTGTTCCACAGTTGTTCTTCCTAACTTTGCGATTTCTAAGAAATTTGCAAAGTAACAGACAATAATAAGGTAATTGTCATCGCCGTGGTGGAACAGGTCAATGCATCTTGGCCCAGGGCCTGTCAGGTAAAGGATGAGCATAGTGGCTGTGCTGCTTGAGAAATTGCATTCTCTTGACAAGTTTCGCAGGTTTCTATCCACTCTTTGATTTCCTGGATCATACCAGGCCAGAAGATGTGTTCTCTAGCTTGTCTCAGTGATGCATCTATGCCATTCTGCTGTTAATAATGATTCGGCAGAAAACTGTCAAGACTGTCAGGCTACCAGAATGCTGTAGAGCTGGACCTGAAAGCGAGAAAGCGCTCGAATATATAGACTAGAGGGAACATGACAAGGGAATTTTCCTTTTCAGTGGACCTAACTGCGTTGATCTATGACCTTTGACTCCCAGTAGCAAGTCAGCTAGGAGCATGCAGGAGCCGTTGTGACGCCTGCCACCAAAAAATGAGTCTTTTCATGCTCGTTGTGCCACAGTGAGATGATAATGGTGGCATAACGATGGTGTCATCTTCTAGGGTTGGGGTATTTGAATAGATGGTGGTGTTTGCATTCATTTGGTGTATTATCCAGAATAGGCTATGTTTACCTGTTGCTATGTTAGCCAAACTCAAGCAATTATGAAATTTGATTTTCTTTTTATAATCATTTTCTTTTTCAATCTATTCACCCCATTGCAATTCAATGGTTGTGTCTTTGAACCAAGGCTATTCTGCACTCTGAGTAGATGTTGCTATGTTGGATAACCTGCTGCAAGCCAAGGATGTAGAAGAGAACAGAGTAGAAAGGTCCAGAATATAGGACACAAAAAGCAATGGATGTGTAGGCCTCATACTTGATTACTGAATTGTATGTAAAAATGAAGGATCTTGTATTAATGAAGGAAAAAAAAGGAAAAAAAACCCACAGATTATCGAAGAGGTGACTTGAAGAAGAAAAAGTGAGTGAAAATATGGAAAAGGGATTGGATAGAGAGTAGGGTCACACAGGTGAATGGAGGGGGAAAATGATGCCAAAAATGGAATATCTGTTTTTACCTCACGCAATGCCGAGATCCTCATTTCCTCTTTGAGCATGGTAATTTGGAGCGCAGACACATGCTGCTCAGCTCATAGTTGTTGGATGAACTTTGACCTCGTCTGAAACAACGTAGGCCCGAAATATAGTCTCAAATTATAGTCTCCCGGCGACGATGCGTTTTTTGCTCTTGTCTGTGCGGAAATCCTCTTCCGGTGTACACCAACAGTTACTTCATTTTCTTTAACTCCTTCGATCTCATTTTACATAGAGATTTTGGATATAGATCCTTAATTTGTTGTTCATGTCATTTTTGTTCAACAAACCTGATTTAAGAAAGTCTCCAAGACTTTCCTTGCAAACAAATAATTACTTTCTATGTTGTTTGATTTTTACATTGATTTTGTCTCTCTTTTTCGACCCCAAAGCGGCAATTTTACCTTGGGTTGGATGTTCATTTCATAAACTATAATGATTGATTTACTATAGCTACTCACACACAACAATTGAGACATAGGAAAATTAACCTAGTTTCTTATCTTGTCTGTCTGCTTGTTTGAATTGGATGTGATTGCATCATATGAGAAATTGACTGAAATGCATCGATCAGCATTACATATAGACTGGGGCTGAATTTGAACCTGCTCTACTCCTACTCATTGGATGAACTGTTGACATATGTATCCATGGTGACGTGGAGATGGATGTTGACGATGAAGAAAGTTGGAAAGAATAAACTTATGTCCACAAAAAAAGGGAAAAATTTAAAATGTAGAATAATAGATCACTTTCTAAACTTCAATATATCATTCCCAAATTTTGTGAGTGGATAGATAGGAGACAAAAAAACAAACATCCCAAGCTATCAATTACCAAGTAAAAAGGAAAAATACTCAAATGGTATAGGGAAGATGAACTATCAACTATGAATAATTCATGTTATTCTTTATCATTAAGATTCTCTATTACAAAGGATTGTGAGTGTAAAATCCAAAAAAGTGGTAACGAAGTAACAAAAAAATGAATTATGATGAAGATGCACAACCATGGACAGACAGACAGACATACATACAGACAGATAGTTATTGATGGAGCAATATTGAGATGGAGAGACATAGGGAGTAAGGTGAAGATTAAGAGGATGGAGCAGATAAAATAAGCTTTGACGTTTCATTTATTCATTAGAGAAAGAAGACGATTCGTATTACCATTTTCGACTCTTAATCCTTGTCTGAATTCAGTTCCACCCCCCTCTGCTGCTCAAAGCGCGGAAGCTTTGACATTTTATTAAATTATAAGAGAAAGATGACGATTCGTTGTACCGTTCTTTCCCTTTCCCTTCCCTTCCTTCTCTCTCTTTGAGGTTTGCTGGGGGGGCCAATGTCATTTTGCCCCCCCCCCCCCGATCCACAACTTGTTGGCGGGAAAAATTGCAACTGATATCCCCCTTCTTTTCTTTTCTTCTTCCTCTTTTTTCTTTCCCTTTATCTACTCTTTTCCTTTTTTCTTTCCCTTTCCTTCCTTCTCTTTTATTTTTTGATGGGGGGGGGGGGGGGGAGGAGGCAACATCCTGGGAGGCAAGTCCTTCTGCCCCCCCCCCCACCCTCAATCTCCTTCTTCCCTCTTTCTTTTCTTATTCCTCTTCTTTTTTTCCCTTTCTCTTCACTTTCCCTTTTCCTTCTTTTCATTCCTTTTCTCTCCTTTTTTTTTTTTTTTGCGGGGGGGCGTCCGCGTCATACCAAAAGACGTTAAAAGACGGGAGTTGCTGCTACCTTGTTTGGCGTTCAACAATAAGGGGATAGAGCAACGTCGATCTGCCGCTGCTCAGTGGCTGCCGGGCTCACAACCAATTGGGCAAAAAGAATTTACATTTTCGGTTTAATAAAATTTGGAGTGGACTTTAAAAAAAGTTTATTAAAGATTATTAAACATGGGTTATACTCTTTCGTCAGGATAATAACTATAGCCCATTACTTTGTTGGCGTTCAACAATAAGGGATAGAGCAACGTCGATCTGGCGCTGCTCAGTGGCTGCTAGGCTTACGATCAATTGGGCAAAAAGAATTTCCATTTTCGGTTTAACTGAATAAAATTTGAAGTGGACTTTAAAAGATTATTATTATTATTATTAAAGTGAAAATTCCAGATGCAAAAGCCCGCAAAAATAATTGAAATTGTTTTTCATCCAAAGTCCTCGCCGATAAGGCCGCACAGATTTATCAATATCATTAAATTGAGCTCCGCTTCTGACTAATTTGAGCTCCACTTCTGACTAATTTATAAATGGGTGATTTCACCCCCCTAATTAAGGATTAAGGTATGTGAAAGTGTAAATCGTTCATGCAAATGGAATACCAGTATGGAAAAACCTTAAACATGCGTTGCATTTTTTATGGAAGTCCCTATAATAATTAGGCCTAAAAAAAGATGTTGTATTGCCCTTTAGGTACCAGAGCCTGGGTCTGTCAGTCAGATTTCTTTTCTTCTCCCCGGGCCCCCCCTTTAAAACAGCGAACGTCGCCCAAAAAACTCAAAACCAGGAACGTCGCCAAAATCTCGCTGGTTTCTAGCTTGTGCACTAGTGCATAGTATACACGTACATGAGGCCGGGATCTACTTGTTTAGGACGCCATAGCAGGATTTTGAAACTACTCTGTAAATGTAAACGAGCAAATTTTCACTCCTTTTGCCGATTGAAATATCTTTAGCTCTTAATAGACGTGAAACGTGAACAAGTGAGTTCCCAGTCTTTTTAGAGTGAAAGCTGCGTCTACAATGAGCTGACTTGTATAGTTACGACATCCCAGTCTGATTTGCTCTCATGAAAGAGCGGCTATGATATTCCCTTTTCCCTCGTACTGGAGTGAATAACTCTTGGGCATGCGCATACATGTTGACAGCTAGGTTTCCAGCTTTCTTTGCGCGGATGGCTGGGGCGCTCAGAATATACGCGCAGTGCTGCTACAATTGCAATGCATGCGGCTAGCTAGGCATATATAACACGCACAGATATGCACGTTTATAGTTAAAGGGGCATGTTCCCCGTATTCCAGAGGGCGTTCAAAATACGTACCCGCTGGCGGACGATGCTAGCTGCCTATTGACACAAACAGAATACGGCTCTTACGCAGATGGCATGTTCCGAATGCCCGCACAATGCCGATTATCGCATGCATGTGCCGAAGTAATACCGATCGCAGTTCGGCTCTAAGATTCGGCTGCTGTTTCCACCCACTTTCGTGACGTCACGATCGGCAGCGATCAGCTGGCTTGGCGAAGGCAGGCCAGGCCGCGCGTACTTTGATTGACAGCTGTATGCAAATTAGAACTCGATCTTCGGAACAAAGATGGCGATGACTAGAGCAGCGATAACTAAACTGGCGGGAACGTGCCCCTTTAACATAATGGAGGATGAGTCAGATCAAGGTGTTCAAAGATGGCTGCAAACAATAGGGACAAGGGAGGAGGTGCAAGCTCTATTTGATAATGTGTATACATTTGTTTGTTAAAATATGATGATGTCTGCAACCCACTGTATTTTTATGAGCACCTGCCTTTTTATATGATTTTTGAACTCTGCACCCTCAGTGTTTTATACAGTTTGCGATGCCACGGAAGTCTGGAGGTACATGTATATCCTAATTGGTCCTGTCCAGTATCACCTTAGATGTAGATGTGCATGTTAGGCGGGTGGAGTGTGTGAGAGGGTGTGTGTGTGTACGTGCAGGGGTGCTTGAGCATGTTTCTCCAAATACCAATGCAAATATTCTAAATTCCTCTGATCCACAACTTGTTGGCGGGAAAATTGCAACTGATATCCCCCTGACGATCTGAAGATTTAGAGTATCATACCAAGGATACCTACCATTAAATATTTCTTCCGGAACCTTAACCAGGAACCAATCGCCTACGCTATACGACACTGAAAAACAGCCTATGTTGTGGACTAATTATAGAGAGAACATGGGAGCCTGTGGCACAAAATTTCATATCGCAGGAAAATAAAGGATTTTCCATTTTCAGGGCGTATCCGTTCCTTTTTAACTTTTGATATATGATTTCTGATTTTTATAGTCACTGTTGATTTTATTTTGAAAGGTAAATATGATCTTCTTTGCGAATTCGAAAGAGAAATTTACAATTTTATTGGTTGTTGGATTTTTTTTTGCAGTTTGAGAAAGATACTATAATCCTGTAATAATATAAGACCGGTGTGAAAGATATTTGACGCCAGAGCTGGAAGGCTGGGAGAACAATAGGATTTCTGCAGAATCAGAACGAAACCAATGGTGTAATGGCAATGCTAAGGAATGAATGGTCATTTGATATCTAGGTCTATAATATATGTAATTAAGATAAATTATGATCAGTCCGAATCTCATACTCATGAAAGGGAATCCGATACTATGAATAATGGTGGTGTGACCAAAGTTCGCTTGTGATCTAAATGCGCAGAAAGTTCTGTGTCTAAAAAAATTGGTCAGATTCAATCAAGAGAGGATGTCATCAAAATTAAAGTAAAAAATGAGACCAAATGATTGGGTGATATTTGGCTTTGCAAATTATGTAATTAACTTATATATGATGGATCGTTTTACATTTTTTGGAAGTTGGCTGTAAAATTCTGTGCACGAATTACAGTCTTGTTGTTTTATTAATTTTTAGTCAGTATGCCTGTCCTCATCAGTCCGAAGATACAAAATAACCCGCTATTTTCAGACTCGGATATTTTCCTGAAGCTCGAAATTGCATCTTCACCAGACCGATACTCTCAGCACAAACTAGCTCAGACATGCGCAAATTAACGGCCTATTTTGGAAATAAGACCAAGATTTCTTGGGATATTTCCTTGACCAAATAGTGCTCTAATTGCAATTGTGGGCTGATGAAGACGCAAATTAGCTGGCTAATTTGAAATCGGGCTAGTTTAAAAAATGGGTTATTTTGCAACTTAGGTCTGATAAAGATAGGCCTAGTGCGAATTTTGAGATCGCGATATCTTCCGAATTCTTTGACGACAAATTTTCTAGTTGCACCGATATGTAGTCTTAAAGTTCGCCGACCAAATAAATTGCTGGTAATAATGGAACTTAATACATTGGTGTATAATTATGAGAAATCATGGGTCGAATATCACATTTCTAATATTTTGTTTTAATCTCCACGAACTTTTGTCACCACGTCATACTATAGAGGCCCACGACATAGGCGATATGGGAGACTTTCTCCTATTTGGGACACTGTCTCTAATGTCAGAGACATTGTGAAGACTTTTTGTAGCTTTTTTGGGTGAGTCTTTCAGTTGAGATACCAATTTTCTTTATTTACATTTGCTGCAAAGGGATCAAATCAGCCCCAGATGAAAAGATGATAAGCAGATTCCTCATGAAAAATTACCCGTTTACTTTTGTTTTCACAACAGTTTTTGTTAAAGAGAAGGTTCATTGATTTAAAAAACTAACTTTAATGTCATTATTGCAAAGGTGACACTTTGATTGGCCAAGGTTATCTAAAGCCAATGCTTGGAAACATTCGAAGTAATGATTATTAACAATTACAAAACGCTTAGATACAGCCCTGATATAGCACCTGAAAAGCTCCCAGGTTGCTGCTGATTTACAACATCACATGTTGAACATGATGTGCACAAGCAGACGATGTCCCATGACATCTCACACAATTTCAGTGCCTGTTTTGTCATCTTTTCTTCAGTTATTTCTCTTACTTCAATACCCTCAGGGGAAATGTTTAATCTATTGCCTCACTCTAAACCCCATGCATGGTATTATTTTGATGAAAAATGCAAGGATAAAAAAAAGGGAATCCGTCGCTTGTAAACAAAATAAGACGCCATTGTATTTTCAGCTGCATACACCGCGGCATGTTCAGCGTTTCAAGAGGGAACAAATGACGCCCATGCTGTCATTCCGGAGGTTTTTTCATTTGAAAGTGTGGTTTCTTTGATTGTTCATTAACCCCTATCCTGTGTATTTACAAACAAAATAATTTAGTTATCAGAATGGGGGTCATATCCCTTTTTCAATGGCGTAAAATTCCATCACATTTATATACATTCAACTCATTATAATTTGAGAAATAAAAGCGTTGCAATTATGTTCATTCTTTATGGGATGTCGTCTTTTGTAAGCATTGTCTCCAATATGGCAGACAGTCTCTTGAATGGGAGAGAGTCTCCCAAATTGGCCGTTCACCTCTCTACCGCAAAGAGACTTTATATAATTATGTACCGGTAGTTTATAACGTTAGACCTAACGTGTTATTTCTAACGATAGTTAAACTTTCAGATGATCGTTGAGCCCACTCCTACAAATACAATGCATGTCTTTGTAAATGGTATACCTTTGCATACCTGCCAACCCTTCCGAATAATCCAGAATATTCTGTTTTTCTGGATTTTTAGGACTATTCCGAATTTTCAAAATTTCATTTTTTAAATATTTTTTTTTAATTAAAAAAAAAAAATTACCCCGGTATATATTTTGTTTAAATTCTTTTTTAATTTTGTGTTGCTTAAGCCAAATTAAGCTTGTTTTATTATATGCCGCGATGTGAGAGTTATTGCGTGCGTTGAAGGGCTGCATGATTGAGCAGCGAATTTGTATTCGCTTTTTTGCACAGATTTACCGCGTATTGCCAGTTACACTGCCGCTGCATGTGCGAACGCCGGTTTGGAATAATTAGATTTCATGCCTGATCTAGCACTACTTACTAAAGAGTACTGGGGTCATTCACTAAACCGACACCATGGCAATCATACTTTGAATTTGCCTAAGGTTGCTTAAAGCCCAAGTCCACTCCAATTTTCAAAAATGATAGCATGTTGTATTGTAAATCAAAGGTTAAAATTGCCAAAAATCATGTGTGTACTTCAATCAGGCAATTTTTAAGAGCGATTTTTGTTTCGGTTATTTCAAGCAAAACATTTGATTTGCCGCAAGGATGTGACGTATGCTCCTCACAACGAAAATGCCAGCATTATACATTCTGACAAAAGGCTATTTTTGTAATGTAACCAAATTTAATGCATACGTCTCTGTGAAGTGCCTCGATACACTATTTCATTCACCTAATGAGAATAATAGTATTTCAATAGACAATAGTATCCGAATTGCAACATTAGTCGTTGCCAGGTTGGACAAACATTATGGCTTGCCCTACCTAGCAACACTTAATATATGCAGTTTGCATTTTGCCTGTTGAAATGAAAGAGGTATGCATTAAATTTGGTTACATTACAAATTTACGAAATAGCCTATTCAAGATGCCGATGTGTCAGGCTTATATACGGTTGTTCAAATCAGCCATGGGTGATAGTAAGACAGCGCTGTACGTCTGTGTTGTGAGGACTCTACATCACAAAAAATGCCACGCAATGCATTGTGGGGGAGAATCGGCTCGATAATTAACTTGTTTTTTGCTCATTAAAAAAAATAATTAAAAATAAATCTGAGCACAAGATGCAGGTTGAGATGCCTCAATGTCCAGATTCTGGTAATGTAAATGTAAATGTAGTTCTCCAGTGGTAACTTATAGGCGCGATCTGGGGGGCTGCCCTGTAATCGCATTTTGCCAAAGCCTATCCAGCTTATTTTAGAGATTAGAATTAGTAACAGCCTCGTCAACTTGGTTTGGAATGCTTTTTTTTATGTACTAACTTTTCTCAAAGAGAAGAAATAAATTAAAAAGTCTTTTGTCAGATTAAATCTGTTACGCATAGTGCTACTGGTACTCATGAGCTCAAAGAGAGGATTCATGCATGCTAGAATCGTATATTTTGAGCACTTTGAAAGTCTCAGTCATATCACCACAAGCTCAAAGCCCATTTCACACTTCTCAAAGCCATGAAAAATCGACAACTTCTTGAAATCAACAATACTATCAACTAAGAAACATTGAGTAACAGCTTTGGTTCGCAAATACTTAAAAAATACAATTTCGTTACTCTCATTTCAGAATAAGAATGACATTTTTACTTTTTACTCAAAAACAGAGTTGCCAATTTGTGCTCGATTGATCGCACCTTAAAAAACTCGTAACTTTCTTAATATTTATTGCTTTTTTGCTCATACTTTCACTGATCTGTTTCTCTCATTTATCTGCTTCTATGAAAACCCAACTTAATATCAGGGTGTGATCTCTCTCTCTCTCTCTCTCTTTCTCTCAATCAATATACCCCCTCTCTCCCTCCCTCTCTCTATCCCTTTTTATTGATAAACAGGGATAACTGCTTGCTTTTGCTTCTTCTATCTTGTTATTGATTAGTCAACTTTCTTTCAATTCTCACATCTTCATCATTTTCTGTTCTGACATGACTGGAATGGAAAATGAAAACAAATACCAAGACACGAATACAGCACTAACAAAAAAAAACACAAAAAAACAAGCATAAACAAACAAGTAAGGTGAGAGAAAGAGAGAGAGAGAGAGCAATACAAAAAAAAAAATGGCAGAATTCATAAATCTTAATGGATTAGTTCAATAAAATAAATATTCTTTTATGTTCACACCTGTTTCACATCTCACTTTCTCTTTCATCTCTCATTCGTCTCTACATATTTTGCTGCTCCTAGGTCCTAAATAATCACAAGGAAGATAAATATATTTCATTTGATTTTCAGATTTATTCATACTTCACACATGTATAACTCTGAGTCTTATCAAGCTTTAATTAACCAATATAGTGTATACTATAATAGGGGTAACTTTTGCTCATGCCGCACCAGCCCTTTGGAATTTTGCGCTTTGACATTTATTCTTTCATTTTTGTAGTTTTTCTTTCTTATGTAAATGTACACAATTTCTTTTTCATGATGTAATGAGTTCCCTAATATTTTGAAGCGCCTTGAGCATTTAATTTGAATGGATAATGGCGCTATATAAATTTCATGTATTATAATTGTTATTATTATAGGCCTACAGTGCGTCCCAGAAAAATTGAAACCGAGAATTATCTATGTTTTATCATAACTTAGTCACATTCATAATTAATAAATGACACAAATTTGGAAAGCTTAGACCCTCCTCTTTCATTTGATGCTACTCATATGATGTATATTTTACACTTGAGTGATTAAAATCAATTTGAAGAGAGGAAACCAAAAGTCATTTGGCGGACGGTATCTAAATTTCAAAGAGAAAATCAGAGTTTCGGCCCTTTCATATGACACCTGCAATGAGCAAAAAATAAGCAAGGAATGACAAAGTTCTGTTTGTTTTAAAGTAGTGCTTGCGTTGCCATAATTTTATCAAACGAATTCGTTTTCACTGGCTGCCTGCCGTAGAAACAAGCAGAATTGACAACAGACTTAACTCCGTTTCGTTGACAATCAGCCATGCATGAAGTCTTTGTCCTTTGTCAAATCTGTTTGTTGCTAGGGCAGGCAGCCAGTGAAAACGAATTTGTTTGATAAAATTATGGAAATGCAAGCACTACTTTAAACAAACAGAACTTTGTCATTCCTTGCTCATTTTTGCTGATTGAGGTGTCATATGAAAGGGCAGAAACTCAACTTTCTAGAAATGTGATTTTCTCTTTGAAATTCAGATATCTTCCGCCAAATGACTTTTTGGTTTCCTCTCTTCAAATTCATTTTAATCATTCATGCGTGAAAAATGCATTATATGAGATAAATCAAATGAAAGAAGAGGATCTAAGCTTTCCAAATATGTGTCATTAATCAATTATAATTTTGATTAAGTTATAATAAAACATCAATAAATCTCGGTTTCGTTTTTTCTGGGACGCACTGTATATAGGGTTACCGGTAATGAAATAAAATGAATTAAAAATATCCCCTGACCAGACATATATGCCTGTATGAAGATGCATTTTTTACACACACACACACACACACAAAAACGATATGCTTTCGTAAAGCCTTAATCGCTTCAGAATTAGCGTAGGCAGCTATATATATTCACACCTCCAATTTGCGTAGAAATCAATAAAGTTCTTCCTGTCATTATGCCGAGTTTTCATGGCAGGTGTTTCTTCTCAAGGTAATAACAAAAGGGACCCTGCCTACCTACAGACATAAAAGAAAAGGCCTTATCAGTAGATATTACAGGATATGTAATCATGGCTGGCCTGGTCATCACTGGACAATAGGAGGATTCATTAGTTCATTGTCAAGGCTTATACTTTTTAGTGGCACGCTCAGATTTTCTGTTTATCAAAAGCCCTTTTTATAAGTACAGTGAAACCTGTAGAGAAAAACCACCTGTCTATAAAGACCACAATATTTCTTTGTTTTTACCTTGAAACATTAACTTATGACTAGGTCACATTTGCCAATAGCAATTATAGGGTCGTCGCAGCATTCCCATGGTCACATATGGTAGGGTAGCTGCACAGCTTTTTTTGAATTTGTGGAGAGAGAAAACCTGCGGCTGCAGTACGGCCTTTGAAGAGATGACACACGGCTGCCTTAGGGGGTCCCTGCGGCGGCCGTAGGTTTTTGACAAATACCAAGGCACCCGCAATGCCACCGTACGGGCTCCGTAGGGTCGCCTTAAGGCTGACCTAGGACGCCAGTGGAATTCCTGTGGCCACTGTAATTTGTTTGAGGGTCCGCAAAAGTCAATTGTAATTCATTAGGCCCTAGTGGAGGCTCATGGCAAACGCAAGGTCACGGTACACCCAACCCATGGTTGCCGCTCTACGGCATGGCTACCACGTGTCTATTCGCTACAGCAAACTTTGAAATGAAAACAGTTATAACTACGCATTATAATCCCACGGCGACCCGTACAGCCTGTAAAGATACGCCTAGGGTGACCCTGAGCCAAGTATCTCTTGATTTCGGGGGCGTACGTCGGCCATATTCTAGCCGTAGAGCAAATGCGACATAGGCATCAAGGAACCTGCTCATAAAGACCACTTTACTTGCCTCCCTGTGGACTGGCATGCATATGATATGAAGATCATTGATGAGATTTGTACCTTCATGACTTAACAAATGACATCCTTAATACCCCGATCACGCAAAGATGCGCTTCTACTACGATGGAATGAGCGTGATTTGGTCGGGGTCGGATCACCTAGGTAGGGAAGCTGCCTGGTCTCCCCATGCTTATTTCTAACGTGCACAAAATAAGCATAGCAGATTCGTGGCCAACAATAAGCGGGGCAAAGTTTTTATTAAGCACATAGTGGGAACGCCATTATCGTACAAGCAGCATCCTGGTGAGACCTCTGTGTAAAAAACTTGAAATAAAAATGCAGCACCAACTGCAACTATTTTGAGCTGCTTTAGGCCGTTCATCTCCGAAGTTGGGAAAGAACTGAAGAAATGCTTGAACATCCCAGATTTATATAGACATCGTCACAAATCGTAGTAGAAGCGTACTAGAAGCGTAATGTGGTAAGCATGCACCAGCGAATGACATCATCCTACAGTCTTCTTGGTCTGTATAACAACGTAGTATGGTCCTGTACATCGTAGCGACAACGTAGTAGAAACGACCACTTGGTTTAGGTGTAATCGTTCAACTTCTAGGTATCCTAGCTGTTCCTAATTAGATCTACACCATAACATTTGATGATCAGGTCCATATGATAGGCATATGATAAAGTCGTAGGTATAGAGCCGACCCTACCTAAATAAGAGGCTAACGAACGAAAGAGACAGAATTTTCGGTCTAGCATAACACAAGCTATAATTGCCCATTGGTAGGTGACTACGTCTATGCCACTGGCAATGCCACATCTGAAGAACAAAATGGGGCACATAAGGGTTAATTGTGCCCCCCTGCCTCCTCTTTAAAAATCAACATTGCCATTGGTTAACTTCCACATAGATCTTCCTAAACCAGACATTTATTCAGTCTTTTTGTAATTAGAATGTACATGTACATAGCACGATTCAAGTTACAGGATCCCATTATTGATGTGCGGATAAATGCTGTTTAGACTTGAGTGTTAGATCTAGATTATACTAGTCTTTAGTCTAGATCATAGATGGCCAACCTGCGGCCCGCGGAGCATTTGAAAAATATTTATAAAAAAAGATGATAAATGAAATGCGGTCCGCATAGCAGGGATGAAATGGGGTAAAACATTTACAAACAGCAATATCTATTTCCATAATTTGTTTTCATCACCCATAGGAAAGAAATGAGCCTGCCGCATACTCCTGCCGCAGACTTGCCGCAGATCTGCCGCAGATCTGCCGCAGACCTGCCGCAGACAGTCATCTTTTTCACATGCAAATTAGTTTTGCCGCAGACCTGCCACAGACTTGCCGCATACTCTTTCAGTATGATGAAGAGTCTGCGGCAGGTCTGCCACAGACTTGGGGTTTTTTACATAGCATCAACAAAATCAATTTGTTCTAAAAGTGCTTTGTTGACGCTTACTAATGTTGGGAGGGGAGAGAAAAAGAGCAAAGAATGAGCGGGGAATGTGGTTTCTTGAAAGAGAGAGATGAAATGTTTTTGTGATAGTTATCAGCGCCAAATGTTTTAGTCACTTCTTCCAGATATCAATACTCAAGTTTTAGTCTCTCAACAAAATTTTGTGTCAGCATACACTTAACCAGACAAACATGTATAAAATGAGAAATGTTACTCTTACACACTGGTGTAAAATCATAAACTCTTCTGTGAAAGGAACTTTTTCAATAATTTGACTTTTTTTTTGGGGGGGGGGGGGTGATTGAGATTCACAGAAATGTCATGCTATTAAATGATTGAATAACAACTTTGAATCTTTTTAACTTCAGTTTCTGGCAGTACTATCACTCATCATTCACCAAAACCCTTGACCAGGATGACAAAGGTGAACCGCAAGAATCCTAACGGTAGGTAGCAAATGGTTTTACTCTATTTTGTTAATTTATACATATTGGGGTCACTTTTCTGATATTTTCTTTCTTTGCCTGAATCAGATTTGTCAACAGATAATGAAAATCATGTATTCCATGATTAGATGTTACTTTGCAAAGTTAATAACTTCAATTAACAATTTATCTTGAAGTATGTAATAATCATGCATGATGTCTACTTAGGCTCAAATAAAACTTTATTACTTGATACATACTTATCAGTATGTTGCTGTCCCAAACAATTCGACGTAAGCCCAGTGGACCCTTCATGATTCACCTGCCATCCAGTTTTCATAGAAAGTGCGGTTATATTAGATTTGGAAATCTAAACAACCACCGTCCTCCTGATTTAGGTTCTAAATAATGATGAGAATATTGACCAGAATTTTAGTGCATTTAACTCTTCTTGTAATAATAAAGAAACAGTTTCTTCCTGTCTGCTGCATCAATATCACTGAAGCGAAGACAGATGACAATGGATAGCCAGAGCTCAGTAGGTTAATTTTTCCCAATTCCAATTCCAATTTCCTGATACTTCTTGAAATCATCAACCAATACAACTCATTTTTATACATCCATTTTAAATTCCAGGGGAAACGGCGCTCCATGTAACATGCAGGAACAACAACATCACCAGAGTAAGGGAGCTGCTGAATGAACCTGACATCGATGTCAATGCCCGGGACAATGCAGGATGGACACCTCTACATGAAGCCTGTAACCATGGACACACTGCCTGTGTCAAAGAGCTTCTGAAGTTCGCTCCTGGAAAGGGAAAGATTACAAGTATGTGCGAACGTGGGCCATAAGAAATTGTGAAGTTTAAATGTTTTCTGATGTGGTTGACCTGTAAAGTAAAAAAAAATACTTCTAAAGTAGCAGGAAGAAATGAAAGTAGTGTATTTCAAGCAAATTGAGGAGAGTTGGTTCAGTCAGTAAAGTCAGTAAATCTAGTAAGATTAGATATTTCTTTGTTTTATATAGCAGTTGTGGTGGTACCCAAAACATTTTTTAATGAATTTGCATTGTGCCATTTTAGATAAATAATTCTTTCAGAATTTTTGTTTTGTGATATCTCTACATTTTGCTTTGCTTTAGAACTTGTGTAACTGCATTATCAAAATTCAAATTCAGTTGATATTTCATTTTACATTGCTGTTGATACTTGAGATTCAGGTAAAAGGAGTAGAAGCATGCAAACCCTGGACTTGCTAGCAGCGCCATCTAAATGTGGGACCACACCCCTTCATGATGCGGTCTTTAATAAACAGATAGAAGTAGTCAAGCTTCTGGTAGAGGCTGGAGGTGAGTTGATCTTATAGTCAGAGGGGAAAAACTACCAAGCAGCATAATTTTTACGACATTTGTTTGACAAAATTAATGAAATTTGATGTCAGGAATTCTTTTCTTGGGATATAAAATTTGGAACCTTCTACATGTTTATTCATCTGCACATCCTACACATGACCAATGAATAAATTAATTTCACATGATTACCATCTGTAAAAGGAGTTGGTATCATTTTTATGGTGACATAAAGTGTAATGAGCTCTTGTTATTCTGTATCTAATTACACAGAGCTCAGTGAATAGAGGCAGGATCTTCTTGCAGTGCACACTTGCCATCCATTTACACCTTTAAAACTGTGGCAGCTTTTTTGCGGCATTTACAGCATCGTATCTGAACGATCCTTAACTGCCTCGTATCATCATTTTCGATCCATTTTCTTCCGTTATGCTTTTATTAATTAGGGATGAGTCTTCTGACTGTTGAGAACAAGGCAGGGTATACTCCAGTTGGCATGGCTCTGACAGAGGACATGAAGGAAGCCCTTCTAGGTCAAAGGTTAGAGGTCAGCGTATCGCCTGCCGTTGAGGAAGAGAATCAGAACAGTAAGAACCAAATCACACTAAACAAATATTCTGAATTTTTTACATAGCATCAACAAAATCAATTTGTTCTAAAAGTGCTTTGTTGACGCTTACTAATGTTGGGAGGGGAGAGAAAAAGAGCAAAGAATGAGCGGGGAATGTGGTTTCTTGAAAGAGAGAGATGAAATGTTTTTGTGATAGTTATCAGCGCCAAATGTTTTAGTCACTTCTTCCAGATATCAATACTCAAGTTTTAGTCTCTCAACAAAATTTTGTGTCAGCATACACTTAACCAGACAAACATGTATCAAATGAGAAATGTTACTCTTACACACTGGTGTAAAATCATAAACTCTTCTGTGAAAGGAACTTTTTCAATAATTTGACTTTTTTTGGGGGGGGGGGGGGGGGGTGATTGAGATTCACAGAAATGTCATGCTATTAAATAGAAAATGGTTTTACTCTATTTTGTTAATTTATACATATTGGGGTCACTTTTCTGATATTTTCTTTCTTTGCCTGAATCAGCTTTGTGAACAGATAATGAAAATCATGTATTCCATGATTAGACGTTACTTTGCAAAGTTGATAACTTCAATTAACAATTTATCTTGAAGTATGTAATAATCATGCTTGATATCTACTCAAGCTCAAATGAAACTTTATTACTTGATACATATCCCATAGGAAAGTGAAAAGTATGCCGCAGACCTGCCGCAGACCTGCCGCAGATCTGTGGTAGACTTTTAGTCCGCGGCAAAGAGTATGCCGAAGTATGCGGCAAAAAGAAATTCTGCTGCAGACTTGCCGCATACCAGTATGCCACAGGAACAGTCTGCGGCAGATCTGCGGCAGGATGAAATTTTGCTGCAGACTTGCCGCATACCAGTATGCCACAGGAACAGTCTGCGGCAGATCTGCGGCAGGATGAAACTTTGCTCCAGACTTGCCGCATACCAGTATGCCACAGGAACAGTCTGCGGCAGATCTACGGCAGGATGAAACTTTGCTCCAGACTTGCCGCATACTAGTATGCCACAGGAACAGTCTGTGGCAGATCTGCGGCAGGGCAAACTTTGCTCCAGACTTGCCGCAAACCAGTACGCCACAGGAACAGTCTGCGGCAGGACTGCCACAGAAAAGTGGGAAATTATACAGTCTGAAGCAAGGCTATAGGCGGCCATTTTGTAGGACATGCAGTATATGTCATCTTTTGTTCAGCCCCACTAACTCACTTTTTTGTTGTAACTATATCCCAAGACGAAAATCCAATTGAAACCAATTGAACACCAATTGAATTTTCAATTGGTTTCAATTGGTCTCAATAGGTTTTAACAGGTTTCAATGGGACTTTAATAGGACTTCAGATGGTTTCAATTGGTCCAGATTGTCCCTATTGGACCAATTGGCCTATGCCCCATTAGACTTTAATGGGACCCCAATTGGTTTTAATTGGACCAATTGGCCTGAAGTTGGACTTCAATTGGTCCAATTGAAACCAATTGAAAACCTTTTAAAGTTGAATGGGGCCGATTGGTCCAATTGAAATCCCATTAAAGTCTAATAGGGCCAATTTAAACCAATTAAAACCAATCATCTCATGCATATTCATTATTACTTTACACGTGTGACAGAAAAATACATTTATCATGATTTGTTAAGCAAATTAAGACAATGCACATCATTTTTGTGATTTCTATTTTCCTTTTGCCATTATTAACCAATAGATTATTTTGTCTGATCATGTTACAATTACATTCACGTTTTAGCAATAGATATATTGATTATATGATTACTAACCAAGAAACAATATACATATTTAGTATATATATGTGTACGAGCCTGTGTCACTTTAAATGTTACTCTTGAATACACTTCAAATGATCTATGTGATGGAGTTAATACAATTGAGAATAGAATATACCTAATTGGTGGACAGTTGCCAATATCGATTATGAAGTATCAGTTTATCACTGGTTCTTCTACATATGAACAAATTTCGGGCATCTGCTCACGCGGTCTCGCTCCGCGGTCTACAACACGTGAAATCGTCTTTGAAAATGCGCTAAGTATGCAGAGAAATGCTCCTACAAGGAAAACAAACTTTGAATTCACACCATCTCGGGTGGAAATCACATATTCAAATACTGTTCTTTCCACTGATACCAATTTCGAACTGATTAGTAGACTGGAAAATAGGGCCTTTTCGTCTTCAATAATGGACAACAATCATTCAATTTGTGATTTCTCTATGGAGGTCACAGAAATATTCGGCTTTTTCACTGGGGTTGTGTACTTCAACGAGATAATGCTCGTAACTGCGACTTGTTATTGGGCCATCTCGGGCGCCAAAACAGAGGATATGTAATCCCCTATCGTCTGATGTAACACATAATTTGATTGGTTGTCGAGAAAGTAGGGCCAATTTCAATCCAATCAAAAATAGCTTTTACAAACTTACACATCGACCTCTATAATATATGCAAGTGCGTAAGCGAAGTTTGTACACAGCTGACAATGAGGCTTACACACCGTCCTCGCAGCCGTGCGTATTTCTACCACCAGATTTGACTCGGCTCCGGCGATGGAAAAGACACATTTTACGTTGATTTCAGCAATTTAATGAAGGGAATTTAGATATTATGGACGATCTTTTACAAAACAGGTGTGTAGGGATTAGATTATATCTCTCACGAGACACTGGACTCTTTAATTTTCCTGAAATTTAGCAAATTAATGGCACTCAGAACTCACTGCATGAGCAGATCTAAATATTCATGGTCGATCTGCTAGTGAAGGAATCGCGTATTCATATTGCAGGGTGATCCCGCCCATCTTAGACGGAGGGATGAAATGGACTTATGCATTGTGATGTGCATCTGTATCTACTAGACATACATATATATTTTCCTGATTTGTTTTCCTTTTTTGGGAGAAGAAGAGGGGAGAAAGAAACAGAGAGAAAGAGAGGGAGAGTGTTGACAAGTCACGCACGCACAGCGGTGTTGACATTCACACTCTCACCAGTTTTATACGATAAACCCCTATTTCATGAAAATCGACGAGTCCGGTACCTTGGTGTTACGCTCTAGTGCACTCGAACGTTCGTCGTCTGTGTGGGAGGTACACAAAATGACTCATTGATCTTTTGGCCGAATGTGGGTCAAATTTGTTCATATGCATGCATACTTAATTGCCACGTACTGGATATGAAAGAGTATGCGGCAGGTCTGCAGCAGGTTCTATATGAGATATGAATATTCATGATGAAGAGTCTGGGGCAGGTCTGCAGCAGACTCTTTGTTATAGCCTTTTCTATGAATATTCATAATAAAGGAGTCTGCGGCAGACCTGCCGCAGACTCTTCATCATACTAAAAGAGTATGCAGCAAGTCTGCAGCAAGTCTGCGGCAGACCTGCCGCAGACTCTTCATCATACGGAAAGAGTATGCGGCAGGCTCATTTCTTTCCTATGGGCATTCACAATATATTCGTTACATGGTTGATACAAAACTCCTCCAATTCCCTCTCATTACATTAAAGGTAATACATTAAGATCACTTGCCGTGTTCATTTCAGTTTGTAATTTCTGCACGCAGTACGATTGTAAATATACAAATGTTGTGAATCAAGAAATATGTTTGCAAATTGCAGGTGTGTACACGTATTGCATGAGTATGTGTGTGTGGGGGGGGGGGGAGAAGACTACCTACGTCCCACCAAGTTATGCCAATCGTTAGCTGTGGCCCGCGAGCTTTGAAAGGTTGGCCACTCAGGGTCTAGATCTACCACTACAGTGTAGCCTAGCACTGTATGCAAAGTTATAGCCACGCCAGCTCAGGAAACGCAGTCACTTCTTGGTGGTTGTATACAGCCTGCTAGCATTGGCAACATGAAAATCATAATCCGCTCGACGAGATCTCATCGGCTTGGACTAGCAATGAGCCATTTGCGCAGTCTCTGTAACAAGTCCACATCTACCACTGATTATTATCGATAATCAAGCGAGATGTGCTCAAATGATATAATCTACGGTAAACTTCTGATTGTTTCTAAAAATATTACCATCGACGACTTAAATTAGAGTTCATTCAATCAGCTAATATTCTTTGGTCAGACAAAAAAAAAGGGGATATGGGAAAGGGGGTAATAATACGTTGTGAGAATGCAAAGAGTCCGTGACTGCCACGACGAACACATCACAATCATTTCAGAGATCTAATTCACACAAAATGGATCTTAACTTACTTTTCTTGGTATCATATGGTATCACTTCGATGTCGATGTTCGCCTGAAGATTTTCTGGTTAACTGAGATATACTTGACAAACTTCTATTATATAAGAAAAATTCACTTAAAAGAAAGATGTTTCATATTGAATAACTTTAAAAGTTGCAGTTCGTACAACCACCATTTGTTCTCATTTTCTTGCTCAAATCGTAGGGAATTCTGGGAATGAAAAAAATGTTTAAGCATGACCTAATACATAAAACATTTTGTTGATGGCTAATCGACAAACCGTAATAGGCATATACTACATCACATGATTGAACTGAGATGCTTTATTGCTGACTCTGCATACCACATTTCCACATAAGGATTATGTTTTCCATTGTTTCTTCTTTTTCTCCCTTATGTAGGAATATCCGACTGGTACATCATGCCCAAAGCACGTAGAGTATACAGTTGCACCCAGTGCTTCTACATAAGCGAGCTCAGCCATGATGACCTCAAAAGACATTTTTCTACATGTCATGGAGAGGGACAGAGTCATGGTCATGAATCGTCGCCAGAGAGGACAACACCCATTTGTACAGCACTACAAAGCATTATTCCTCCAGTGCCTGGAAATGCAGAAAAGGAGAAGGGACAACAGAAAGCTCTGTAAGTATAAAGAGAAGGAAGGATGAACATTTTTTTATTAGCCTTTTGAGCGTGTTATCAACCTTTTCGTCCCATTTTAAGATAGATTGGATGTGGATGCCCAAAATCTTCATCCCCTCAACCATTTCCTGCATGTATTGTTTATTACTATAATTGCTTTTAAAGATAAGCTGAGTCTGATAATGCAAATGCATTGTGAAAGAAACTGTGTGGAAGCGACTGGAAATAAGTCTTGGTATAATATAGCCTACTGTTAGGTTTTGGAATCATTGTGAATTTTACTCAGGCTTGCTAAAAGTCACATGCACTGCGCACAGAAATGTCTATATGGGACTACACAAACACGTCGCATACTTATTTAAAGAGAAGGTTGAGTTCTGGGAAGAGGTGAAAAATAATTTGTGAACGTTATCATTCTTATTATGCAAGTTTGGAAGAACATCAGATAAGACATGTTCCCTGAAAAGCATGGCTCTTCAAATGCCTTTATATTCTAAATATGTCATGTAACTCGTAAAACTCGGGGGGGGGGGGTAGGTTTTTTACGCCATGTGTTCGTGTAGTCCCATATACATCTTTCTGTGTACAGTGTTTGTAACTTTACCAAGACTTGGCCAAATTTCTTATCATTTTGATGATTCCAGAACCTTGCAATACACACAAATTCTTATATGCTAGATGATCAACCTTTTCTGGTCGATTTCACACCGTTTCTTTCACAATGCAATCGCATGACCAGAACTCAACTTCATCTTTAAGTGTGGTCCACAACCTTTAGCTGTTACTTGTCATATTTTGAATGTGAGGGCCTTTTAAGAGCCATCCCTTTTCAGGGACACATTTTCTATAATAATCTTCCACACTCGCATAAAAAGAATGAAAAAGCTTACAAATTATTTTCCATCTTTCCCAGAACTTAACCTTCTCTTTAAAGCATTCTAGTTTTCATTTATGAAACTCACCCATGCATTTTCAAGCAATGCTTAACTTGCTTCTAAAGATTGAACTTTGAAAACTGAAGAAAAAGAAAGAAAGAAATGCCTGGGTTTACTTACATGACATTGTATGAAAAGTAAGGAGGTTTTACCACTTCAGATCTGTTCCAGTTCAGGAGTAAGCTCTAAACAGATTTTGAATTTAAACAAATTAATTTCTGCAGGAGGAAGCCAAACGTCATCATTGCGTCTTCTGACAGCAACTCATCAGAGTTACCAAACACCTTCATCAACCAACCCTCCCATTCCTGTATTCCCTTCGACAAACCTAAGAAAGAGAAGACCAGGATAGGCCCCACCCCAAACGGCGACTCCAAAAAGAAGAAGTTTGTGAGCTTCAACGTTAACAGCCACAGGTCGACAGAATCTGCTGGTTTTGGTAGCAAGACGGCAATGTGTGCTCTGACGGGGGTCAATAACAGCTCTGTTTATCAGCTGAAGAAGAAGAAGGAACCAAATGCGGTTGACAGTTCACTCAATGTAGAAATACCAGAAGGTAAAAACATGTTTGTATGAATTAATTCACTGGCATTGGGAACGGGGGAGGGGGTGGGGGGGGGGGGGAGGGGGGGGGGGGGGAGGGGATGGCCTTTAGCGCAGCCCGGTAAGGGGCTGGAATAGCTTCCCGCCCCCCACTTTTTATGGCTGAAAACCCCTTATTTTGTGTGTTTCAAAAATTCTAGATATCAGATCAATTTCTAGCATTATGCCTGACATAATTTGACACTGCCATAGTTTTAGAATAATTCTAGATATAATAATATCTCTGTCTCGCTCTACCTTCTTTTTCCTTTTTGTCTCCGTGTCGTGACTTCCATCCAATCAGTGTAAGCCTATCCTTCAGTGCATATCAGGTGCAGACAGTGCAATGCAGCTCCTATGGGCGCGGCCGGCCAGCTGGCCAGCGCGACGCAATGCGCTACTGTCGGTGGTATATGGTGTACACACTACATCAATTAATCTACGCGAGATCTGAACTTGCCGTATCTTGATGATACACATTGCAACTGCCAATGTCCACATTTCCTGAAACATCCCAGACTACAGAGAGGAACTTATCAATTGCACTCAGCGCTCCAAATGTCTAATCACTTTTGTCCAGTTAATATACCGAGATACTGGCCAAAATCAGAGGAATACCGTAAATACAATACAGCACGTTTTTGGCTCAAAATTTATATTTTACACACTACATCACCCATTAAAACTGATATCAGGATGAAGGTATTTTAATTATCCATCTTTTGACACCAAATACATGGTGATTAGAGGTTTTAGTTAAAAGTTATCTTTAAAACTTGATGTAAATTACACACCAAAGAGGTCCTTAATACACTAATGCACGTATTATGCATAGAGTTAATACGCATGTGGGCAAAAATGCTGTTTTTGTGGAAATCAAATCAATAACTTTGGATTGCTATAACTTTTTACTGAAAAGATATATAAACCTATCCCTTGCCCAGGATATTGTCTTTGTACATAAGCAAATTTCTGGAAAGTTATGAAACAATGCACTTTTTATGTATGGAAAATAATCTTTTTCGATAAAATTCAAAATTTCGAAAAAATCACCAAATATCATGTTTTTTACTTAAATTTGCAATGTTAATTAACCCTAATCTCGATGAAATAGGTATCAACAAGTAGATAATTTAATTTTCTTTCATATGACACCAGACTCATGGTGGTTCAAGGTTTCTTTAAAATATTATTCACAAAATACTGTTTTGTTGTCAAAAGGGAAGACAGTCAATTTGTTATATGGATCTATACGATATGTACATCTTTGCACATAAAAATTGGTGTCCTTTCCAGCTTGGTTGACCCCCCCTGAGTGAGTCATATAAAATGTCCCACTTTTAAAAGTTGTATTGTTTGAAGTATGAATATTTAATCATGGGTTTCATGATATGTCTTGATAGAGTTATCCTCCTGGGCTGCGTCTCACGAAACCGTCATAAGTACAAGTTGAGCGACATCCCATTGAAATGCGTGTTAAACTTAATACACGCATGGGAATATGTCGCTCAACTTTTACTTATGACGGTTTCGTGAGACGCAGCCCTGTTATACATTTAGGTACCATTTTCATTTGAATCTCTGCATGCATGACTGAACATCAGACAATCTTTACAAGACTGCCAGATCTCACTTGCGCCAAGTTGCTGCATGGATGAGGTGTTTTGAACAAAGACAGCCAGACAGACAAAAACACACACACACACACGCACACGCACAAACTTTTCTACAGAGATGCATTATAAATAGACTAATCTACACGCAAATTGTTATGATGATGCTGCTCCTAGTCTTGACAATCGTCTGAGTCACTAGTTGCGATCTCTACGCATACCTGCCAACCCTTACGAATAGTCCAGAATATTCTGTTTTTCTGGATTTTTAGGACCCCAAAATCCGGAATATTCTTTTTTTCTTCAAAATGTTGTTGTTTTTTGTTGTTGCTTACTGGTAAGCGAAATTAAGCTTGTTTTGTCATGTGCCGCCATGTGAGAGTTCACGTATTGCGTGCGTTGAAGGGCTGCATGATTGAGCAGCGAATTTGTATTCGCTTTTTTGTACAGATTTACCGCATAATGCCTGCAGTTACACTGCCGCTGCATGTGCGAACGCCTGATACAGATTTTTTATTTTTCGAAGGCATACCGTGCTAAAAATTCTATATGTCTACGTCATCCTTTTGTTTCAGGGAGGGGAGAGGGGATCTTTGTCCCTCCTTCGAACATGAGGATGACGCAAAATCGCTGCCACTGTCAAGGGATACATTCGCATTGCGTGGCAATACAGATTGCGATATTTCTAGTTTTAATGAGATTAATAATTGTCTTGATATCAGCGCACATTTTTATATTGCGGAATTGGGATTGATTGATTCTGATTGAAGATATTACCTGATTTTTGACAAACATCAATACATATGTTGAATTTTTTGCCAAAAAGTGACAGAAATTACCATAAGATTGTTGTCGTTGGGGGTCAATTTGACCACATTTCCTGGCATATCAGAGCACATTTTTACATAGAATAGGCCCATCAAATCTCCTTTGCTGATAATAATGATTGGAAAAATAGGGCCCCTGACCAAATTAAAGTGACTATGATGATAATTGTCAATTTTTGCCAAAAAGCGGACAAAATGACCAAAATGCATTAGGGTCGATATATTTTCTATGAATTATTACAAAATTTCTCCCCAAATATATAAGCTATTCAAACCTTCCACAACAAAAATTGTTGATTTATTGCTGACTCTGCATACCTCATTTCCACAAGGATTATTTTTTCCATTGTTTCTTCTTTTTCTCCCTTATGTAGGAATATCTGACTCGTACTTGCCCAAAGCACGTAAAACATACAGCTGCACCCATAACCAGTGCACCTACACAACCAAGCGCAGCCATGACCTCAAAAGACATTTATCTAGAGGTCATGGCGAGGGACAGAGTCGTGGTCGTGAATCGTCGCCAAAGAGGACAGCACCCATTCGTACTGCACTACAAAGCATTATTACTCCAGTCCCTGGAAGTGCAGAAAAGGAGAAAGGACAACAGAAAGCTCTGTAAGTATAAAGAGAAGGAAGGATGAACATTTTTTTATTAAGCCTTTTAAACATACTAGCAGAATTACTCGTCAGTGTAGGCCTATGATGATGATGGGGTATGCCGGGTAGGGGTTGGATGAAACAAAATCACAATCCTAATGTCTTCGAATTTTACCTGTACTGACTGACCTTTCATCAAATAAATGATCCGGGAATGATCAAAGGGATAAATGAGCAATTAAAATTAAGCTTTTACCAATTGCTGAGGGGGGGCACTTGGCAGATTTGGGTCAGACGGAGGTGGCGTTGAAACCACCAAACCTGTACCTGATTTTAAGGGTCATTTTGGTGGAAAAGGGTACCTATTATCAGGGGGGGGGGGTTTCATCCACAGAAAAAATGTGTATCTTACCGACAAAATTGGCATCCAGTCTAAAGAGTGAAATTACAACATCATATCCCATGGAAAGGGATTTTTGGCAAAAAGGTCACCCATTACTTGGGCACATCCCGTTTACCTATAAGGCTCAAAAGAAAATTGTTCAAAAATCGCTCCTTATGATCGACATTATTTGTAGCCTACCTAAAGCCGATTAAAATCAAGTGTCCAGACAACCTGTAGGCCTATAGGTATAAGCAGGCAAATGATCTATTTCGATTACCGTATTTGCCGGCGTAAAGGCCGCACCGCGCATAGGCCGCACCCCCAACTTTGACATTTCATAGAGAGAGAAAAAAAAAAAAAGGACCAAAGAAAATAATCATAATTTTCTCGTAGAACTCTATTTTTCCTACAAACTAATACCAAAATTATCAATCATTTTATAAATTTACAGGAAGTTTACCTAAAAAATGATCGTAATTTAGCAAATCTTCATCGATTTTTAGGCAGATTAGCACATTCATTGGACACTAGAGGGCGCTTCGCATGCATACAGAGAACATGAATGGCCTGCCATAACCAAGCTGTGGCCATAATGTTATCCGGTCTTACCCCTATCGTACCGCCAAATGGAGAAAATAAACAAGCTTTTGTCATGTTATTAGAGATCTACCGAGGTTAGTTTGTCGCTTTAATTAATTAGATAGTCTCAATTATAATTCAGAATTATCTTACTGAAAAGTTAAGAACACCAATGATTGCGCGCTGCAGCGCTGTGAATCTCGGAAGCTGCAGCGCTGTGAATCTCGGAAGCTGCGTTGGATTTGTTGCAACTCCCAACCAGGTAGCTCCCCACCACAGAGTGTGTGAGCGAGGTATGATTTTGGTTACCGGGCCATGCGCTGTCTAAAGCCAAGGACATTTTTACAAGTACGATTTTTAGTACGAGTTTCTGGTCAGTTTTCTTCTTATTTCTTTGGTTGCACAATGATTAAAAAGATTACTTCTTCAAATTTGCTGCTGACGTGAGTTCAGACTAGATCTTGTCCGATGTGTTTTCAAGTCAATTTTGTTAATATATTTTTTTGTATGAAGTTGCCTACAAATAATGGACGTGCTGTTTTGACTTGCGATTTTTACTGTTTCGGCGTATACGCCGCACCCCGACTTTTTGATATTTTCTCTTCCAAAAATACTGCGGCCTTTACGCCGGCAAATACGGTAAGTGAGATTTTACGACCATTTTGAACCATGTAGGTCAAAATTTGTCAAAATTTCAGTTTTCAAATCGATTTAGATTCATAAAAATAGGAACACTTTTAACTGTAAAATTGAAAGTCTCTGATATCTCGGAAGTACCAAAACAGACATACATTGTTTTGCCAGATCACGGCCGCGCTCTTGAAAATCGCGCTGTTGAAAATATATTATAATATCAAATAGTGATGTTAGTGTGTTTCATGACATTTTATAAAAAGGTCAGAGGTTCTGATCTGTTCTATTTCAGTAGTAAGTTCTAAACCGATAAAACTGATCTCTGCAGGAGGAAACCAGGCGTCGCCAGCCATATTGTGTCTTCTGACAGCGGCTTATCAGAGTCTGTACAAGACATCTTCATCAATCAACCCTCCCATTCCCGTACTCCCATCGACAAACCTAAGAAAGAGAAGACCAGGACAGGCTCCATTTCAGGTATGAACTTCAGACACGGTGATAGGACGTATCACCATAAAACACCATTTGATTACGGTAGATTTTAGAGTTATTAAGTACGTCATAGATCGAGGTCAATTAATGAAATTACAGATATAAGCCTCGTTATCATGATATCTCAAGCAACAGAGGTATAAGAGCTTCAAACATTATGTATATATCATAATTATGTCATTAACAGAGATGCCAACTAGTACGGATTTGGTACGGAAATTAACGACCATTACGGCAGTACGGAATGTTGTCTAAAAATTACGTTTTTTTTTTTTTTTTTTTTTTTTTTTTTTTTTTTTTTTTGCGCATAGGGATCTATCGTAGCAAGTGCTGTACAGTATGGTGGCCATCCAGCACTCGCTGCATGAGAAAGATGGAAAATTATCAAGTATTCTTGTAATAGAAGCCAATTTTTCATTGAAAACTTATGTGTTGTGATGAACTGAAAATCAATATTTAGCAACTTTGTGGGAGTAAAATCACAACAAATTTCAGATAATCATACGCGCATGCGTCTGCTTGCCATTCTTTTAAGATTCATGGCGCCGCATAGGAAATTACTGATTTATTCCCCAAATTACTGATTTTGAGCCTTATGGTTACTGATTTGTGCTCTGAAAGGTTGGCATCCCTGCATTAAGCAGGTCAAATGTCAAAGATGTCAATTTACATTAAATTTCAGAGTTTCAGCCACATTATCACATTGTCTCAAGAATGATTTGAGCCATAAATTTCAAACATGGTATTAGTACATCACATAATTCAACAAATTGTTTGGGATTTGGGGTTAAGAGAGTCAAAAGTCAGCAATTCAATGTACATGAAATTAGATTTGTTTTTCTTCTTCAAACCTTAATTATCACCATATCAATAACTATTTCAAGCTGTTGAGCTGTGAACTCAATAGAACTTATGCATCACCATATAGGGAGAAATATGATCAGATTTTGGGATTGCCAGGTAGCTGCGCTATATAATTGAGCTAATTTTTCCTCTTATTATTATTATCATTCCTTGAAAATGTTATGCCTCCCCAACGAAGTAGCCGGAGGCATTATGTTTTCAGGTTGTCCTTCCGTTCATACGTATGTCCCGTTCTCGTGATCGCGTTATCTCAAGAACCGATTGATGGATTCCTGTCAAACTTTGGTCATATATGCATCTTGCAGAGCCAATGAACTGATTAGATTTTGGGGTCATGAGGCCAAAGGTCAAAGGACATGGGGCTCATTGTGTATGCAAAATAGCTTGTGAACGCATTATCATTAGAACCAGGGGCGTAAATCCATACCAAGGAGTGGGGGGGATGATCGGCGATAGCCATCACATACTAGCCCGAGCACACCCACACCTTTTGTGTGGGAAGCTTAGACGTTTCCTTAAATTATTAGGAAAAAAACACGATTTATTGTACCGTTCTCGACTGTTAACCCTTGTTAACCCTGAATGAATCCCCCCCCCCTCCCTCGGCCCCCCCTCTCGCGCGAAGCGCGAAAGCTTTGGCGTTTCATTAAATTATTATAAAAAGAAGACGATTTGCTGTACCGTTCTCGACCGTTGTCTGAATTCAGTTCCCCCCGGCCCCCACCCCCCCCTCCCGCGCGGAAGTTTTGACATTTCATTAAATTATTAGAAAAAGTAGACGATTTGTTAAACCGTGCTCGACTCTTAATCTTTGTCTGAATTCGGTTTACCGCTCCAAAGCGCGGAAGTTTTGACGTTTCATTAAATTATTAGAGAAAGCAGACGATTCGTTGTACTGTTTTCGACTCTTAATTAGAGCTATTTATCTGAATTCAGTTTCCCCCTCTCGCGCGAAGCGCGGAAGCCTTGACGTTTCTTTAAATTATAAGAGAAGGCATGCAGACGATTGGGTGAACTGTTCTCGACTCTTAATTCTCGTCTGAATTCAGTTTCCCCTTCCCGCGCGAAGCGCGAAAAGCTTAGACGTTTGATTTAATTATTATAGAAAGAAGACGATTCGTTGCACCGTTTTCAACTCTTAATAAGCCCTATTTATCTGAATTTAGTTTCCCCCTCTTGCGCAAAGCGCGGAAGCCTTGACGTTTCCTTAAATCTTTAGAGAAAGCAGACGATTGGGTGTACTGTTCTCGACTCTTAAATCTCGTCTGAATTCAGTTTCCCCTTCCCACCGAAGCGCGAAAAGCTTAGACGTTTGATTTAATTATTATAGAAAGAAGACGATTCGTTGCACCGTTTTCAACTCTTAACTGTTATCCTGCCACAGGGCTAATCCCCCCAGTGCCAGATTTATAACGAGATAATCGGATTAACGCGATGGTACTAACAATAGAGCGTGCAAAACACTAGGCACAGTCCAATAGGCATGAACAATAACTGCTATTACGAATGTTTGCTAGCATGCAAGAAGCAGCGTAACAATAGCGTGCACGCAGCCTCATGGCAGGCTATGAGTTAATAAGCCGTATTGAGCTGAATTCAGTTTCCCCCTCTCGCGCGAAGCGCGGAAGCCTTGACGTTTCTTTAAATTATAAGAGAAGGCATGCAGACGATTGGGTGTACTGTTCTCGACTCTTAATTCTCGTCTGAATTCAGTTTCCCCTTCCCACCGAAGCGCGAAAAGCTTAGACGTTTGATTTAATTATTATAGAAAGAAGACGATTCGTTGCACCGTTTTCAACTCTTAATAAGCCATATTGAGCTGAATTCAGTTTCCCCCTCTTGCGCGAAGCGCGGAAGCTTTGACGTTTCCTTACATTATTAGAGAAAGCGATGATTCGATGTACCGTTTTCGACTCTTAATAAGCGCTCTTTATCTGAATTCAGTTTCCCCCTCTCGCGCCAAGCGCGGAAGCCTTGACGTTTCCTTAAATTATTAGAGGAAGCAGACGATTGGGTGTACTGTTCCCGACTCTTAATCCTTGTCTAAATTTAGTTTCCCCCTAATTCCCGCGCGAAGCGCGAAAAAGCTTAGACGTTTGATTTAATTATTATAGAAAGAAGACGATTCGTTGCACCGTTTTCAACTCTTATTAAGCCCTATTTATCTGAATTTAATTCAATTAATTCAATATAAACAACATGGGTGATGGAGAATGTGTACTGAGAATATCACTTTACCGTCAAGTTTACAGCTCAGTACATGGTACCAATTTCCTAGGCAATGTATTTATCGTCGTCCTCTTCAAATGCACATCCCTGTACGGGTATACATCTTTGTGCCTGCATGTTGCCATTACGTTTTACTACTATTTTCCATTTTCTGTGCTGTGCATGTTCTGAAATACCCTCCATACCCATTCACCCCTCCTTTGTACATCAAACAGTTGGCCAGATACATCTTACCGCAGTACCAGTATCCAGAATCCAGAACTAACAAAACAACTTTAGGTTTGTAATCTGCCAATGCACTTTCAAGTGTCGTTTGTTTTCAACTGTTTCAGACAACATTATACTGTATTATATATGAAAGTTTTGTTACATAGGTTCCTTAAAAATGAAAAAGTTCTCTTTACAGCCTTGGTGTGTATATTAAGACCTAAACATTATTAGGTTTACATTGAAATCATTGCAATTTCTTTATCTGCATGAATTCCTTGTTTTTATGAGTGTATGATTGATTGATATCACCAAGTTAAACTTATATTATAAGAAAGAAAAAGTCTGTTCTAGTTTAAAAATATATTTTCCTCTGATCTCAGGTACAATCATCGTCCCGCCGGAGGCAGCACCGGATGGAGAGGAAGATGGGTACAAGAGCAAGGAGTTTAGAAAACAGAGTCCCCGCGAAAGAAAAGATTCTAACAATAAGAGTAAGAAACCTCTCCTTTCCCTCGTATTCAAATAGGTAGGCAATGCCAAGGACTATATTTTGTTTGGTGTTCCATACATGACCAAGGATTGTGGTACAGAGAACTTAATTAATTGATTTAGAATTTGAAAGTATCATTTGTTTGATGTTTAGTCTGATCCAAGCTTTTGGTAGGCTTATCAACAACCATCAAGTATACTGAAATCTGTAAAGTGGTCAGTATCATGTGAGAAAAAAACAACTTGGACTTGCCCACTTACTGATTTTTTCCCCCCTCTTTTTAATTCATCTGTTATTTGAGAAGTAACGCCACTGATTACCATTGAGAAAAATTATTAAACCATGACTTTTATGTCTTCAAATATTGATTATATATAGCCTCATGAATATTTGCATACACAATAAATCCAGAATTGTCCCTTACTCTATAACTTACTCTTCTGTTATTAATGGATTCCGTCATTTGCAGATGCACCCCCAACTGTCAAATCTGTGTTGTGTACGGTATGCCGCACCCAAGTCAACCCGTTCAACAGAAAAACCTTCTTCCGTCACCCAGTTCTGAGTGTGGTAATCTGTAAGGTATGATGTTTAATTAATTTGTCATTTGATACAATAAAATGATATCATCGGCTTATTTGGGAAGCCTTCATGTGCTTTGAGGGAGGGGAGGGGTAGCATGTAGTGGGGTGATATGAATTGTGCTCCAACTTTAATCAGATCTCAAATTTTACACAAATGTTCACATATCATTTTTTTTCTCGCCAGAAGCAATTCAAGTTCATATTATCAGAACCAAAGTTTTTGTGATTGTTAGGGGCGTTCATGTATATTAGAGATCATTATGATTGCCATTTTGGAGCTTCATGAGTATAAAATTCTGTATATTGGAATAATGGTTTGAAGTGTAGAGTATATCGGTTAATATTTATTAAAATAAAAAAAATAAAAAATCATTTTCAGACCTGAAGTGTGAGCGTATTTGCTGGTTTAGATCACATTGACATTCTGATATAAAATCAACTTTGTTTTTTAATAAAGGAATTTAAATCACCCCATAACACTTGTGTGTAATAGAGGACACAAATATCTGAATTTGTTTCTTTTCAATTATGTAATTTACTTCAATAAATCAATGTATCTACCTATTATTGCTTAGGCCTCCAGACAAGCAAGCCATCGAGAGAAAACAGTCACAAATGTGCGTACCCCACCTCCTAGAACCCCTCCAACCTCGAGCTCACGCGCGGAATGCATGCACACATAATCATCCTCTCTCTTTCTCGCAGCCATCTTGTCTGCATACAGCTAAGTCACTGTGCCCTAAATTCTGACTTTTTGACTCCTTGTCCCTTTAATGGTGCCTTTTGAATACTTTTGTTCCATTTTGTTTTCGAACAATTTTGCTTCTGGTTTTTACCCTTGGTCACATTTCGTTTGGCAATAAAAATTGTTAGAATGTAGCTCGACTTGTTCAGAATATATTGTGCATATACCTCATGTTTTGTTAATGCTTGTCGACTCTGTGTTCGTAGCGGCCTTTGTTTGCTACTCATTTAGGATATTTTTTTATGCTAAGATAGCTTGTCGACACTTTGTTCGTAGCAGCCTTCGTTTGCTACTCATTTAGGATATTTTGTTGACGCAACAGTCTTGAAATTCGGAGCCTACAGCCGACAATATTTAAGACCGCCACAAGCAGAACGCCCTTAACGGGGCCTCTTAGCCTTGTGGAGGCCTCGGGCCTCACAGCCCATGGCTCTGTTGCTGTGCAAAAATTCGTGCCGATAGGAGCAAGGTGACCTGGGTTTCATGACTGACTTTTTTCGGGAGTGACCCTGTTTTCACTTACGAGTTGCCTGTAAGCGCCTCTGTGAAAAGTAAGGGTTCTGTGCTCGCTAAGGCTTCCCGTGGAGCCTTGGAGCAAGACGGCCCTGGTCGCACCAGCCGTAAGCTAAAGCTAAAGCTCAAGCAAGGCCATTAAGCTCGATTTGCCCCCCCGTATCAACGGCTAAGAAGCGGAAGAGCTCGAGCACCCAAGCATTGAAGAAAAAAGTGCCATCAGGCGCAAGGTGATCCAAATTTCATGACTGACATTGTTCACGAGTGACCCTGTTTTCACTCGGAGGTGCCTGAAATCACCTCCATTAAACGTTAGGATTCCTTGCTCGCTAAGGCTTCCCGTGAAGCGTGGGAGCAAAACGGCCCTGGTCACACAGGCCGTAAAGCTAAAGCTAGCAAGGCCGTGAAGCTCGCTTTGTCCCCCGTATCAACGGATTAGAAGATGAAGAGCTCGAGCACCCAAGCTTCGACTGGGTCGGGAGTTAAGGAGGCGAAGAAGAAATCTACGCCTAAGTCTAAGTCTACGCCGTGAGTCTATAAATGACTGGCGCCGAGAATACAAAGACTGCTACAAGCCGTGCAGCCTTGAAGAAGCCGCAGGTCCCACAGACCGTGCTTTGCAACAATCCGTGGCATAACGCGCGGAGGTTACCCTGGGTCCACAACCGACATTATGTTCTCAAGGGAGGTGGTTCCATCCACCTCCGTGGAGGCAAAGGTCCCGCGCTCGCTAAGGCTTCCTTCTTATCAGAATGGCTTCTCGCACCAAGCTTTTCAGCCTAAGGTGCAGTGTAGCGATGACCATGCTGAGCCTGTAGCTAAACCTACAAGCATTAGCAAGGACTTAAGCAGGTTTCGTAACCCGACGCTTTGGCTGAGAAGTCCATCGGCTACGCAGGGGGATGGGGCATTGCCCCTGCCCCAGGTGTATATTTACTGGACTCAGTTACATTTTTCTGGTGTTTCTGGTTCCCGTTTTTGTTTCGAAACCTATCTTAATTGCCAAGCTCGGCTTCTGAGAAGCTCTGTGCTGTGGTTAGCCTTTCTTCCGGGTCTTCGTTGATGGTGGCTAGGCTCCCACCTCCCACTACTCTTGCAAAGGTAACTGGATCGGTCTCTCCATGTCCCTCTGTTTTTTTTTCCTCCAGCTGTGAACCTGTCTGGAACCCTGTCACAGTAGACTTTGGCATCTGTGTTTGGTTCTCAATGGAGCTAATCCCTGCTGCTGACCAGTCCTTGGGTGCTGATGCGCAGGCTTCCCGAGGGTTATCAGTGTCCATCGCTTTTGTTTTGTAAACAATGAGCTCCCTCGGGGGTTTCCCCGCCACTGATGGAGCGATCTCCAGCCCTGCTAGGCCGTGTTTAGCGTTGTTGGAGTGCGGGGCTTAGTCTATGCCTCTACGCTCATCTCGGCGCGCCTGTCGAAAACTCGCTGGTCCTGTGTGACCTCCCCTTGTCACTGGCGATATAGTTTTGCCCGAGGCAGTCGGCTAAAATTACCGGTCCGCTGTCCAGCTCTTGCCTCGCCTGCCTTGGTTGCTCTCTCATGACAGATGCCTCCCCCTTGGGTTAGGACAGTGATCGCCAAAGCAGGTTGGTCTCTGGGACCGGAAAACCTTTGAATGTGCTTCCGCACATCAACATTTGGAATGGACGTCGGCATTGTTACATTGCCCTGTCAATTCTGACGATCCCTTGCTGGCTCGCGCGGTCCTTATCTCTACGGTCTTCGTCCCAGGGATTGTGAGATATCTGTTTGCAGCTAGCCTCTCCGAGGGCAAGGTTCTCTCTCCGGTGTGGTTTCCTCCCGGGGATCTTCGGTCCTCTCGTATCGGCTTGGACTCCGCTAGAGACCGTTCATTGGATTCTTATACCGACTTTCGAGGCTCTGCCCTCGGGCTTGGGTTCCGGAAGCCCTGACACTGGGTACCACCTCTCTCTTCCCCTTTGGAGTTTGTCAGGGTTTTGATTTCCCCGCCCCTCTCAATTTCCCCAGGCCTCGGGGGAAATCTAGGAGGATCAGGCATGAGGGCTTTTATTTGCCCCACATGTGCCGATAGGTGCGCAGTTCGCTCTCCTGCTCAGTAGCTACATGGCTCCTACTTTAAGCCTTACCAAGGCGCTAGAGGCTGTGTCTGAGCTTGTCGATTGTGGGGCAGAGCCTTTCCCAGAATCTAGGCAGGCCTGGATTCGAGGAGTAATATTTGTGCTGCCAAGCGCTTAAAGTCTTTGTAGACGTTTGAAGCGCTATTTAAAGGCGATTTATTTTTGTTAATTTCTCCTCTGTTTAAATACCGGAAGTAAGATTTATAATCTCCGATGGGCGTTGGTTTATTTTTTGGAAATAACCAAGACTTGCCGCAGTGACACTCGACTCTTTATTATCCCCATGAGCCCTTTGTCTGGCTTCTTTGGAATCCATCTTTGATGGATCATCAGAGACACCCAGTCTGTGGGTCCTGAGACCCGTTTATGTGGTGCCGCGTCTTTGGCTCCTGATTGCCACAGGTATTGGTACCCGCTGCTCCCTTTCAAGGTTCATTTTTGGCGTCACCGCGGAACTGCCTTTTGACTTTCTCTTGATTCCTTCACAGCCGTTTTCCTTCAGGTATTTGCGGCAGCTGAAGAATCGTTTGCTACGGCGACGTTGTTTGTGGCAACGTCTGCCCTGGTTCCCCTGCTGACCTCTTTCTTGGTACAAGCCTCCCACTTTCATCTGTGCTGGTCTAAGCAATAATAGGTAGATACATAGATTTATATAGTAAATAATAAAATCAGTTCTGATTTAACTAATTTACTATATAAATCTATGTATCTACCTATGTCCCTCCCTTCGTCCCCTTTTCTTGACTAGCAACATATCCCAATTTAGTTCTTAGGCTGCTCGTGAGAGGATGATTATGCGGCGTGCGTTCCGCGCGTGAGCTGGAGGTTGGCAGGGTTCTAGGGGGTGGGGTATGCACATTTGTGACTTTTTATTTATCTCTATGGCTTGCTTGTCTGGAGGACTAAGCAATGATAGGTAGATTATAGATTTATATAGTAAATAATAAAATCAGTTCTGGTTTAACTTATTGGTATGGTTAAGATGTTGTAGGATTTGATTTTCAAACTGGATTTCAAATTTGGGAAGATATATCTTGGGGGAAAATCAAGCCATGTGATTGAAACTTCTCATGGATGATGAGAAGGACGTAAAGGGAGACAAATAGAAATCTCTAATTTCCTGATGTCTCCTGATGTCAGTTATATGATTACTATGATGACGTTTACATGTGAGTCTGCTATTGATTTTCAGCAATTATTATGGATCAACTCCTTTCGATCAGTAACAGTTGGAAAAATTTCTTTAAATTTTTGTGTCTTTTCAGGAATGTTTCGAATTCTACAACAGAAGTCTCTGGAATAAGGATAAAGGTGGCATGGAGGAGGAGTGTGGTTGGTGTGGGCAAGGCGGTTCCCTATGCTGCTGTGACTTCTGCTGCAAGACATTCTGCAAGCAGTGCATCATACACACCTCCGGAATAGACGAATTGCAACATATCTTAAAAAAGAAGTGGAAGTGCTACGTGTGTGATCCTTCACCCCTCAAAGAATTGGTTGGCGAGTACAGTGCTCTCGTTGCACGGTCTCTTGAAACAGAGCAGAAGAAGAAAGTGAAGGCACCTAAGAAGGAGAAGATGCAGGATGCAACCATAGCTGAGGAATTCCTTCAGTATCTCGTAGGGAATAACAGTAATAGGGCTCAGTTCATGAGGAGCTTGGTGCGACTTAAGAAAGAGGTGCCTGACATGCAGAAGCTCCAGATGAACCTGTCCCTAAAGCACATCGGTGAGGTAAAGTCTGCCCTTGAAGAGTTTGAGGCATGTGTGAAGAGGCAGCTCCACGGCGATGCCCACAAGAGCGACTCTGCCCTTGATGGAACCAATCAAGTTGACTGTAAAAGGCCTGAGGAGAAGTCCAAGTCCCAGATGGAAGAAATGGTTAAAACTCAGGAGAAGGAGGAATTGGCAGGCATAGACGAGGCAAAGGAGGAGAGTGCAATGGAAACAGCAGAAGATGATGGTGTTGATAATTATACCAAGCCCAGAAAAAAGAAGAAATGTGAACCAGAAAAAATGGAACTGAATGGAACGGCCAAATGGAGAGAAGGACCAGGAGAGGACTCAAGTAATCCTGAAGAAGAATCTGGTTTTGATGGCATTCCTGGAGAGTCTTCTTCAGGATCCTCTTGGGACGAAGGAGGGGAGAAGGAAGATAAAGTTGGGAAAGTGAAGGACTTGTCAGCAGTGACAGTCACAAAAAACAGCAGGCATAGCTTTGCAGCAAGTGAAAGTGATTCTTCTGAGAGTAAATCTGTGAACAGTGATGATAATTATACCAAGCCCCGAAGACGAAGATTAAGCAGGAAAAAGAAGAAATGTGAACCAGAAAAGATGAAACTGAAAAGGCATGAGGGCATTAGAGGCTTGAAAAGAAAATGTTACAGTGCAACTGATAGCGATGATGCTTCTGAGAATGTACCTGATACCCAAATTAAACCTGAAGAAGGTGAAACAGAGAGTGTTGCGAAGAGAGGGGAGGAAAAGTCTGATGTTGAGAAGGAGTCTGAATCAGAAGGAAATCCATCTAAGAAAGCAAAGAAGGTCCGAAAATCTCCTGCAAAGATAGACCTCAAGAGCAGGGAGCTTCTCAGTTCCAACTCTTCTTCAGATGATGAGTCTAATGCTGAGAGTGACGGCTTTTATGGGGTGAGTTGGAAGAGTCTCAACGAGGTGTGGGATAGCCAGGAAGTGGCAGAAAACCTTCTGATGGATGAGCTAGATTGTAGTGATGAGGAGGATAATGACGACGATGATGATAAGGATGATGAGGATGAAGAAGTGGGAGGTGCCGGATCCAAGCGGAGCAAGGAAAAGGCCGTAAAGAAGGCAGAAGAAGATGAAGACTGGAATAATAGTGAAAGGAGACAGAATGTAACAAGAGGAGGCGGTGGAAGTGGGGATGGCAAGAATGGAGGAGTTGATAAGAAGACGACGAAACGAAAGGACCCAACTTGGGACCTATATAAGAGACCCAAGAACAATTGGAAGGCTCCAAAGAAGGCAAAGAAAGATGTTGAATTTAATAATAGTGAGAGACAGAATGGAACAGGAGGAGGCGGTGGAAGTAGGGATGGCATGAATGGAGGAGATGATAAGAAGAAGAAGAATGGAAAGGGTCAAGATGAAAACACCAAGAAATCGCGTTCTTTGTTGGTTATCTCACCATTTAGCGAGGATGAGGAAGATGAGGACACTTCAAAGTAAAAGAAAGGCACGAAGGCCAATGCAGCCCAAAAAAAAAGGCAAAACCACAAAAAAGAGGAGAAGGAGAAAGATTGAAACTGGTGATTATTTTACATCATCGGAATCGGACGATGTCTCAGATGAGAAGCCAAAGCGAAAACGAGTGACGAGATCTGAGACTGCGTCCTCAAGTGAAAAATCATCCGTGGAACTGAAGAAACCCAAGAAGAGGAGGGCCAGGAGGAAGGAACCTGGCACCAGCTCGGAGGCAGATTCGAGCCAAGAAACCAAGTCAAAGAAACGTTGGTGACGAGGCAAAGGAAAGACGTGGAGGAGGATAAATGAAGCTTATGATTCAGACTCTGGAGAAGACAAGTATATATTAGTATTTCATGTCTTCTTTTCTGAAAGACCTAATTTAAGTCTCCTTTTTGTAACTTCTATTTTCATTCAGCGCTCCTTTATTCTGGTTACAAAATACTCTCTCTAGGGTAGCGTTTCAGTGAAGAATATTTGCAATTTCAATGTCTTTTTGAAGGATGCTTAAGAGATCACTATATCAAAATTTGTCAAAATTGTTAGCTATAGTAACTACTAGGCATATTATACAAATAGGCCCTTAGTTACGATGGGGAGGCTAACCAATTATTTTTAAAAAGCGGTGTTATAATTCATACGAATTGAAACCATTACCGTTACTGGCCTGGGTAGGCACGGTTCTAGAAGAACAATTTTTTATTTGGGGGGAAGGGCAGCTTTGGGGGCATGGAGGTTCTTATTGCCATTTTTTTTTTAAACGTACGTGGCTCACTCAGATTAATTTATAATCAGGGTAAAATTTGCGGGGGAGGGCGGCGAAGAACTTGACCCTTTAGGATAGCTCCTATTATAGCTGGGCCACCTTATATGCGCTTCCGATGTAAAACAAGGACTTATATACACATCAGTAACTGTTATTACATTATTTACTGAATAACCAAGGACCTAGCTACTTTCCCCGTGCAAATAGGGCACTTAAATGCGCTCGCAACTTTTTTTCTTCTCGAAAAATCAACTCTAAGGCAATTTCAAACCACATCCAGTACATCCAATAGAAACCATGTTTGTATACTTCATTGTCATTTCCGCACAAGAAAGGTGACACACAAGTCTAATGAAATTGTCTTGGGTTGATTTTTCGAAAGTAGTTCCAAATGTGTTAAACGTAAGTGCCCCCTATACGAATTTAATTAAGGGCCTAATGTTTAATTTACAGGGTTTACGATCCGAGGACATCCTCGTTTTGGGAATGTTTGTTAAAGCGAAGGTATACAGTTCTAATAAGTGTTCCCGAAGCATCCTTTGAATTATAAAGATTATACCGTATTGTCAAATGTGTATACATGTACGTATCATGGGCCTGTATATTTAGCATTAGATCCTTTGTTGATATGAAATTAGTGTATAATATAGTCTTATTTTCAAGCAAAATGATCATTCGTTATAAGGACACCTATAAGTTTTATTTCATTAACTTTTAATGTTATCAAGTAAAAAGTACAATTACATTAATTAGATATTAAAGTCATCTGTAGGGTTTAGTTTCATTCACTTTTGTTTAAATGTAATTCAAAGTTTTATGGAAATTTTGAAAATTGGATTGATAGTAATTCTTTATAATTCTGATATATTTGGATGCCCCTGTGGATGTATATGAGCACTAGAAAATTTAGCCCCTAAAACACTTCTGCTTTTGAGAAATTGAATAATAAAAAAATTACCGGTTCTCTCTGTATATTTCAAATGGCGCCTATGGCCATTCCATGGTAGCTGCGACCCTGAAAATCTCAAAATATGCAGTTCTGATATATAATTTCCAAATGGGAATAGCAAGTCGATCGATCGTAGTCAATAAATATTGTTTCAGAGCTAAAGTAATATCAGTCTTTAAGGGGTGCTATACAACATAAATGTTTATTATTTACAATTTCATCACTTTATTTCAACTGCGACAACGATCATTGAATATTGTTAAATCGCATATGCTTCCAATATGTTCATTTGAACCAAATTCATGACCCCATTCATGACCCCATACCAAAATTGTGTAATACCTTTAACCTTTGTACACTGACAAAAAAAGTTAATATATTATGCAAGGAACAAGTACTTTCAAGTTAGTTGAGGTCAGCTGTTTCTGCCAAAGACCTCATAGACAGTGGCGGATCCAGGGGGGGGGGGGGGGGAGGGGGAGAACCCAGATAGTAAAAAGATAGAGTTCCATACCCCCCCCCCCCCCCCCCCCCCAAAAAAAAAGTGCTCGCCCTCCCTCCCCCCTCCCCCTCAGCTTATTCGGCCGGTCAGCTAAGTCGCCGCTAAATATTTTATAGGGGCCCCCTCCTCGCCGCCGGCTGGATCCGCCCCTGCTTATAGATTACCGGACATTTCAGTATAAACATGGTTCCGTAAGACTGGTTATAATTTCCTAGTATAACTTTGTTATCGTGTAAAATTTCATGTGACTGAAATGAAATATGAAGACATGGACTAAAATAACATAAAATTGAAACATTGAGGAAACTGCGAATAAATTTGAAGGAAT
>JAVYIG010005660.1:0-132162 GCA_035222895.1 Strongylocentrotus droebachiensis
CATTCATTTATTTTTTCCGTTGGCATAATTTTTGTAATAAAAGCCGGTAACAGCGATATTGAATTGTTTCGCTTCTCTCTCTCCTGCGATCTGCATTCATGTTCTTCATTTCTTTCTTTCTGTTGGCTTACTATAAGTCATATCAAATCCGGTAACATCAGCTAAATTGAATTGTTTTCGCTTCTCGATCTCCTGCGACATGTCTCTCTTTATATTTCTCAAGCGCTGGTGATGTAGGCATTCATTTTCTTCATTCATTTCTTTCTTTACGTTGCTTACTTTTTGTCATGATAGACGGTAGTAATATCAGCCAAATTGAATTGTTTTCGCTTCTCTCGATCTCCCGCAATCTGTCTCTCTTCATAATTCCCAAGCGCTGGTGATATTGGCATTCATTTTCTTCATTCGTTTCTTTCTTTCCGTTGCTTACTTTTTGTCATGAAGCCGTATTAACATCAGCGACATTGAATTGTTTTCGCTTCTCCCGATCTCCCGCGATCTGTCTCTCTGTATATTGCCCAACCACTTAATTGTTATATTGGCATTCATTTTCTTCATTCATTTCTTTCTTTCCGTTGCTTACTTTTTGTCATGAAGCCGATATTAACATCAGCGACATTGAATTGTTTTCGCTTCTCGATCTCCTGCGACATGTCTCTCTTTATATTTCTCAAGCGCTGGTGATGTAGGCATTCATTTCCTTTAATCATTTATTTTTTCCGTTGGCATAATTTTTGTAATAAAAGCCGGTAACAGCGATATTGAATTGTTTTGCTTCTCTCTCTCCTGCGATCTGCATTCATGTTCTTCATTTCTTTCTTTCTGTTGGCTTACTATAAGTCATATCAAATCCGGTAACATCAGCTAAATTGAATTGTTTTCGCTTCTCGATCTCCTGCGACATGTCTCTCTTTATATTTCTCAAGCGCTGGTGATGTAGGCATTAATTTCCTTCATTCATTTATTTTTTCCGTTGGCATAATTTTTGTAATTAAAAGCCAGTAAACAGCGATATTGAATTGTTTTTGCTTCTATCTCTCCCGCGATCTGTCTCAAGCGCCGGTGATATTGGCATTTATTTCCTTCATTCATTTCTTTCTTTCGGAATGCGGCGTCTTGTAAATTTGTTATTTACACTTGTCGTTCGACTTGAGTTCTAAAGTTGCCAGTTGCTGGTACCACATCTACTTTACAGAGCAGGTCCATGCTAAAAGCAATTGTCTGAATTCTAGACTAACCCAACTCTCCATGCTCACCTAACTGTACGCAAGCTCTGTTGATACAGGGATTAAGTCCTTAATAGCCTTGTATTGACAGAGGGATAAGTTCACCAGCAGATAAAGGAAGGGTTTTGTTTACTTAATGATAATGACTATATCAAAGTGCTAAAGCCCAAACTAAAGTCTATGAGACAATTCACTGATTTTTCTCTAACGGGGAGTTTTCGTCATGATTGCATGCATATTCATGATTACTTTCCACGTTTTCACATAAAACTACATTTATCATGATTTGTTAAGCAAATTATGACAATGCACATCAATTTTGTGATTTGTATTTTCCTTTGGCAATCATTAACCAATATATTATTTTGTCTGATCATGTTACAATTACATTCACGTTTTAGCAATAGATATATTGATTATCTGATTACTAACCATGATTATGAAACATCATACATGTTTAATATGAATTCGTGTACGAGCAAATTTTTACCAATATTCCTTTTAAAGGGTCCATGATTGAACCCCTAAAGGTGCTGCTATTGCATCGGTTTGCACCCCTAATGGAGCAGGATTGAACCATTAAGGGTACTAACATGTCTACTAAAAGGTGCAATCTGGCACCTTCTTAAAGGGTGCAGGGTTGAACCCATAAAGGTGCTGCTAGTGTTGCATCGGGCTGCAGCCCTAAAGGTGCAGGAATGAATTATAAAGGGTACTATTTCTCCAAAAATGTTCAATCTGGCACCCTTTTAAAGGGTTCAGGAATGCACCTATAAAAAGGTTGCAGGATTTAACCCCTAAAGGTGCTGCTATTGTTGTGTCGTTTTGATTGGACAGCATTTTATATTTCATGAAACTTATTTCACATATTCTGTAGCATAGTTACAGATTCCGTTTTCCAACTTTAAAATCCCAGACATGATTTCGAATAATTAGGCGTTACGAAGTAGAATAATTAAATTAAACGAGATTTAAAAGAAATTTAATATTGAAGTTTAATTTATATTCTACGAAGTATAAGCCTAATATGAGGAATCATGTCCCTCCCTGTTTCATGAAATATAAAATGCTGTCCAATCAAAACGACATTATAAAAACAGAATTTTGTTAAAGAATCTAGTAACTGCGTTCAAATTAAATCACATCGAAGTAAAACTGCACCATCTCCATTCAATTTAAGAAATCGTTGTACGAATACAGACATCTGTAAAAATACCTTTAGGTAAACAATTTCATCTGTAAAATTACAGGCAAACTGTATTAGTAACTCTATTTTGCCTTAAAATTACAGGCAAACTGTATTAGTAACCCTATTTTGCCTTAAAATTACAAATTTCTGATGTAAGTAAGTCTCACAATAAAAATGAAGTATTTTTACGGGATAGATCTGTAAAATTACAGGCAAACTGTATTAGTACTCTATTTTGCCTTAAAATTACAAATTTCTGATGTAAGTCAGTTTCGCAATAAAAATGAAGTATTTTTACGAGATAGATCTGTAAAATTACAGGCAAACTGTATTTGTACCTGTATTTTGCCTTAAAATTACAAATTTCTGATGTAAATCAGTCTCACAATAAAAATGAAGTACTTTTACGGGATATATGTAAAAAAAAATACGTCCGAATTGCTGTATTTAGTTAAAACGTTACAAATCTGTATTTTTTTTCCTGTAAAAATACAGATATTTTTTACAGTGTAGTAGTAGTAGTAGTAGTAGTAGTAGTACAAATATTAATAGTAGCAGCTGAAGCAGCAGTAGTAGTAGTAGTAGTAGTAATAGGAGGAGGGGAGGAGGAGGAGGAGGAGGTGGAGGAGAAGTGCTAGTATAGTAGAATAGTAGTATTGGTAGTAGGAGTTGTATAGCAGTACTAGTAGTAGACTTTATTTACTTACATGTTTAACACAAGGCTTATCTTCCACAAGTATTCCCATATTCGACACCATCGTGCTACAGCCAATGACCCCTTCAACAATGAAAGGGGGCCTTTTCCATACTCATGATCTCTGAGTTAAAAATCTTGATCTTTTTTTCCCATCAGAAGGAACAACAAGAAACAATAACATCGATGAACGATAACTCTATTTACATAATCCTAATACTTAAACATGTCTAAGCACTAATGAAGAAAATATGAAGGAATTTTTTGAACCTACAATGTGCTGTTTTTTTCTTTCAGAAAGACCATATCGGTATGGTTGGTGCAAATTCATAGAGGTTTCTTATGTCAATCATCATTTTTCGTACATCAGATTTTATCAAGAAAAACCTTTAACGACAAAGATAAAAACTTGTACCCTTTTAATCATCAATATCCTGGTTGTCCAGCCAAAATCGTTTTAACACACAAAATAATTGCTCGATATTAATCTTCGTTGTAGGCTAGCCATTACAACGTATTTAATTTATTTTGATTAGGCAAAAAGCTTCAATTGTGGGCCAAAAAGATCCCCCGCCACTTGAGAAAGGGGAAAAAACCCTCTGTATCTTTATCGGTTTGTCAACTTCCTAAGACGGATGAAAACTCGCTTGACGTCTTGTCTGAAGACAGGATTAACGGCCCAGTAGACGTAGGCGTTGATCATGTGATTAAAGCCTCTAATACGAGTAATTGAGTAGACAACCTGATGGCTTGTGATTTTTGTCACGAGGTGGATGAAAACATGAGCAGGGAGAGAAAAAACGAGGACGTACGGTACCCAGGACATGATAAGGACTACGGTGATACAAAGAAGCATTTTAGTGGTCCGGTCGCCATGGGCCCTTCTGATAGGTCTATTGTATCCGCTGTTTTCTCCAGGCTGACTCAGGCGTCCTGCGGCTGCAGCTGAGCGTTGAGTAGCAGATATCTCCATGCTTGCTGAAGGCGGTCCATCCCTCTCGGTAACGTGTCCTTGAGGAGGGCTGGAGATCGTACGTCCAGAGTAGGAAGGTTCACCACCATATCTAGAGGACGGTATTTCTAAATAACCCGGATTCTGAACTCCTCTGATCTCATCTATCAGGGAGGACTGCCTGTTTGATGTTGGTGCAATGTTATTATTCCATGCCTTCCTGGAACGTCTTTCAGATGTCGTCACAGACTCAGAAATAGTTCCAATGTCAGAATTCGTTCCGGCACCGGTGTGGCTTGCAAGACCAGCATCCATTTCGGATCTGACCCGAGCTTGCCGACGTATAAATGTGAATATCTTAGTGTAAGAAAACATGCTTACTGCCACCGCAACAAAGAACGAGACGACTTGGATTACATTCATAGAAATCTGTAGGGGAGACGCGGCAATAGAGAAAATGCAACCAGCCGATTTTACTTCTATGACTTTGAAGTACCAAAGTATGGTAACATTGACGAAGAAGGAGAATGCAAGACATGCTGTCGCAAGGGCAACGGCTTGGGTTTTCCTCAGATGACGGCCAAAAGGTCTGCAGACTGTAACATACCGGTCAACAGCGATAACGAACGTCAAGAAGAGAGAACCAAGCGATGTTGAGAGACGGGTAATTAGAGTTATCCAGCAGATGGCCACGCCACTGATCATCTCAGATTGAGGGGTGATACAAGCAATCAGATCTACCAAGGCTTGGATTATAATCAAAAGGTCCGTGCTCTTCTTATGCGGTTTAATGGCATATGCTGCCAGGATGATGGTATTCCCTGGCAAACCGGTGATGAATATTACACAGAAGATGGCCACACTTCCCACATCCATCCTGAAGCTTGTAATGTTTATACAAGTTTGGGAAACAGCTTTATGCTGTGCGAGTTATACAGGGATGTTTGTACGAATGATGAGTCCGTGAGATATATATGTCTTAGAGAGGCCTTTTAACAAATAAATGAAAAATCGATCTGCTGTAGCTAATTTCTGAAAGGTTTTTATTTCCCGGTGAGCTGCGGAACGTGTGACCATGGAAATAAGATTACAAGGCAACCTCAGCTAATGACATTTATATGTCGAGTGGTTTACATTTCATGTTAGAGTACAAAACGACCAACTTCGGAATTTTAAAATGTCATTCCAATGTTTATGTCGTGATGGAATTTTGCCTGAAATATCGATCTTTCGTGTAAATGACAACAAAATGAATCAAGGCGCTCCTTTAAACAGGGAAGCGAGGGATTTTGCAGCGTGAATGAACAGCGTATAATTCACTAATGGATGGTTCTGAAGAAACTGTCGTGCTCTTTCTACATTTTGTAGAATAACGATGCCGTCCGTTCACGGATGATACCACCCTAGGACCATGCATGGCAAAACTAAATAAACAGATACGTTTTATCTTTGACAATTCATTGAATTGGCCTATGATGCTTATGTTGAACTGGCCTCTTAATATTATCCATATGCTTGTGTAACACGCAGAAACACGCAGAAACACGCAGAAACTGGTAGAGAAGACACATCACCATTCCTTGTGTTGCGGTTCGTTTTATTTCATGTTACAAGGCAATTTAAACCATAAACCATAAACCTTAATAAATAAACAAAGTTAAAACAAATAAATAGAAATGAGAACATGCTTGGAAAATACACATAATAGCAATAAACATATTATTCGTTTATGACTCCAAGATACGATTCCAACAATATGACGTCAAGCCGACTCATGATAATAAATGATAAACAGGTTGTTTATATTCCATTCATTAAAACTTAATCAATATTGCATGAAACTAACAGCATCTAATCACAAATAAAGTTCTTCCATCTTTATGGATAACTTTCCCAACAAATAAATGAATACAATTATCAAGTGAACGTTGTCAAACAATCAAACATAATTTCCCATTAAAACTACATTGAATTAGTGGTTTATACATTGAATATGATAACCACTCACCCTGGCAATCTGGCTTAGAGGACCGTTTCCTCTGATTGTTCCAGCTTCTTACATGTTGATTGTCATTTGTCAACACCTAAAGGAATAATAGGTAATACAAATAATTGTAAATTTTACTCTAAAACACCAAACTGAAGAAAGTTCAGCCTATTACCGCAAACCATAACTCTCACAATATTACTTTACTACTGTTTCGCAAAACATGATTGACCAGAGTTAACCTCAACAAATTATGTATCTAAAACTCCTAAAGATTACAAGTAATATAACAGATAACATAGCAATATTCAAATCATCTAACATTACTATTATCAAATCTGAATCTAGTGCTTAACTCACTAACGAGATCAACCTACTGATGATTAAACAGATAGTATGCCACACTTTACAGAATGCATATTAATTCATACATCAGAATATATCTACAAAAATAGAAATTACCTCAATAATGATCAAACTTGACAAAAGAATAATCTTCTTACCTAATGTAACCCCAAGGCTTCAGAGTCGAGTTCCCTGCCTGCCCCGTGGATGGGGTGCAATGCAGGAGTGAATCTGACAAATACCTCTGCCCACTTTTATAACAGTTACACTCTCAAGCCGATCTGTTCTGAAAAAGGGTCTTATCATTGGGAGGGAGACAGGAAGTCTTTTGTTTTGGTGGTTTGGGGGTTCTTATCCGATGTTCACAATTTGGGGTTTATTTGGCTAAGTTATTACAAGTGTTCTGGAAGGTGAAGTCTGGTATCATAGCTTCTTCTCAGAATATGTGTAAGTCATACCTCTTTGAAGGTCAAAGATTGTAAACATACAAACTTCTTAGTTTCTTGTTCTTCACTTCCTGAGGAGATATTGATTAGAAATAGATAGATATTGAATTGGTCTTTTCACCATAAAACAGTTCAATTTTGACCTGTTACACTCGTTACGTGATGCCAGTACTAATATCCTTATACTTGTCCTCTATTTGATTATCAGAAAGTATTTCATTCCTTTCAATTCATTTAGAGAAAATCTTTTATGAACTTTGAATAATTGATACTATTTTGTTAATGTTGTTTATTCATAATAATTGATTTTTTATATAAATAGTTTATCAAAATGCACATTTTTCATGTTTTAACAGTAAAAAATTACTTTATATTAGTGCATCAACACAAAAACAATATAATATGGATGCTGGTGTGAGAAATTGAGATTTTTAGGGGTAAAATTGGAAATGTGAATTATTAATTTATCAATATGAAAGAAACAATTAGTAGATATTGGGTAGATCTTGTGATTTTCAAGGTTTTCATGTCATTACAAATGTAAAACTTTTTTTTTTTAGCTATCCGAGTTTGCTCAAACTTTTTTTATTGTTTTGTCTGATTTCTCTGCTTCTATTGAAAGTAAGTTATTTTGGAGTACTGTAACGAACCAGTTCGCCACAATTTAGGTTATCTTGCAGAAAACGTAGAGGGCGCAGTAAGCTTTTGGGCGTAAGGGCTCAGAGCGCGATTACGGACGCACCATGCGTAAATCAGCTCTCAGAGCGTCTCAAAAGATATAAATAGCAGTGACCAGCAGATATTTCGGCACTTCGACGCTGGCTCTCGTCTTGGTCAGATAGCGAACTCTCCGCTTTGCTCCAGCTGAGCTAAAGTAAGGAAATTAGGACTGGAAGCGAGAAATAAGAGTTCCTACAAAAGGCAATACATGCCTTTACTACTTGTTGGGATTAATCCAGGTAATTGGTGTCGGTGTTAACTATGATAACGTGTTGGAGAAGTTGACTTATGTTTGTATTAATAAAGTATACAGTTAAACAATCCATCGTTTCATAACGTGTGATTAGTTGAGTCTCCATAGACTGACGTAATATAACCCTCTCATAGAGAATACACATCCACCTATCCAAAACTTCTCTCATCTCCACACTCATATACTTTGGGAAAACGGAGCCACGTCAGGGCCTCTAAACAAGCCAAATAGAAACCGCTCGCATTATTCAGGATGGCAAATTCTTCGTCAGATGACGGTGATAGAGGCAAGGGACAGGCCAGCCCTTCAGCATCCAGGACCCGTTCTAGGATGGAGGGCCGTAACAGTACACTTGCCCTTAAAGCATCTTTTCGTTCACCCGATCAGTTGGATCGAAAACCTTACAGTTTTATCCAGATTTCTTTTCTTCCTAATACCACAACGTTTTAGTGCCGCTTGCATATTTGACATACACATCACTTCCTCCATGAATTCAGAATGGATGCAAAGTGACAAAGTTCATTTCATTTTAACATCCAGTATAAACTAAGTATTCCTGATTATCATTTGCATTAAAAAAAGGACAATATAAATTCTCTCAAAAATCCATTTTAAACCCCGAGTTATGAGAGTGGGTGTTTTTTCCGCGAAAATAAAAATAAAATTGGCTAGCGCAAAAACATGTACATTTTACCAATTAAAATCACCGCATTTCAAATCGAGGGTGCTTGCCTAGTTAGCGAAATGACAATCTGAACTTGTTTCCTGTATTCCATTAGTGGTTCCTTATTTATCAGAAAATCTGAAGAGACTTGGAAAATTTGCACGAGCCATCATTATCAGCCAATATAGAATGAATGTTGATTTCTCATTGCCGTTTCCCTAAATCTACAGACTTATCTGAAATAAAATAGGCTAGCCCCAAAACATGTACATTTTACCAATTAAAATCACCGCATTTCAAATCGAGGGTGCTTGCCAAGATAGCTAAATGAAAATCTAAACTTGTTTCCTGTATTCCATAAGTGGTTCCTTATTTATCAGAAAATCTAGAGAGACTTGGAAAATTGGCCATAGATAGGGCGAATTGAACGATGAGGATGACCAAGCAGGATGATGCACCCCTCACCATCTCTATCTGCGGTGTGATACAAGCAATCAGATCTACCAAGGCCTGGATTATGAGTAACATGTCCGTACTTTTCTTTTTCGTCTTGAGGGCAAAGGCGGCCAATGTGATGGTGTTTCCGGGTAATCCAGTAAGGAATAAAAACCAGAAGATTACCTTACTCTTTACATCTATCATGACGTCGGTACTTCTATAGCACTTCTATAAGATATGCAACAAATACACTGGAACGATGCTGATAACCAGATAGCAATTAAAATAAAACTGATCGGGCTTCCTGGTTTTTATCTCTCGTGTCAGCAGAAAATATTACGTAAAGCAACATCGCTCTGATCTCTGAAAGCATCTACGACCTATCAATTTCTTTACTTGAACAAAATAAAACTCAGAGCTACTAAAGATTGAAAAGGTACGTAATTGATTCTTTTTGTTCTGTTTTTTACCTAGCTGTACTCCTTGTGAGACAAAGAATGTGCGTCACAAAGAGCTCATCAGCCTCATCTCTCACTCGTTTTAATTTTCTTAGGCCAGGGAATGTGTTTCCTTCAACCATTTATGTGCCATAGCTGCCAATTTAAATTTAGCACATTGCATGAGCAAAGTGCCCTACTTCAACACAATGCCAAGGTTTTATCATATCATTCGAGTTGTTTTATTTCTTCATATTTCTTCTGCTATTTTACATAACTCGTGCCACCACCTCCGGACCCCCCCCCCCCTCTCTCTCTCTCTCTCTCTCTCTCTCTTTCTCTCTCTCTCTCTATCTTTTTCTACCTCCTTATTTCTCCCTTTCTTTACTTCTTCTTTTACATTTTTGAATAGGGAGATTGAGGAATATTGTTTAAGAGAAAATCTGATCGTTTCTCAACGTAGCGAAAGAAAAAAAATCCAAATAGATAGGAGCAGTTAATAAAATAAATAATTTCTTAAAAATCCCCTGTACGGCCATGCATTATGGCTCAAGGCATGGGCACACAGAAGATTTTGTTTCTGTTGGGAACCTGGAGGAAATTCAATGAATTATTGATAATTTATTGCATTTTCTTTGTTGTTTTTTTATTTGTGGAAACTGCCCCCTACCCCTACCCTAGCCCCCGCTGGCGTTATTTCTTTCGGCGGCACAGATATGGGTTAGGTGCGTGTTGAGCCTATGGGAAAGTTTAGGGTTACGGTTAGGGTTAAATCAAGACCCCTTTTTTAAAAAAAAGCCCCAATCTGTGCCGCAGAAGAAAATAAAGCCCCCCGCTGCGTACAGTCATGGTTCAGTGGCAAAGCAATGGCCTCGAAACTGTAAGGCCCATGCAGGATCAACACCGTGTCGATGTGCTATATTGGTGCCCTTTTGTGGGGCATTAATCCTCATTACTGTCATTTATGACTTAAGGGCGTAGGTTCCCTAGTTGATAAGCATAGTAGCAGACACAATAGCAGTCACGCAAAACCAACACTGGCAAATTATTATTCAATACAATCTGAGAATGTATACTATTATCCAGATCTATTAGGAATAATTCATTGTCAAAATAATTCTATAAATTGAGGTAAAATCAAAATATTTTAACTATATGAGCGACAGTTTAAATGAAATTGTCAATTCTATGTAATTCCTCACTCTCTAAGTAATTCTATCTGTCATATGGATTTCAGCAAAATAATTATGTGCAATATTAACTGTCATGATTATTGGCATAGCAGATTCTTCTATTCATTCTTCTTTTTATATTGCATGTACTTTTATCCTTCCTCTCACTTCTTATCCCTTTTCTCTATTTAAACTTGTTACTTTTCAAGTTTCCCTTTCTCTTCTTTATTTCTGGTCATTCCTCTCCATTTCCTTTTCACTCCCTCCCCTCAATCTTTATCTCTCTCGTCGCTCTCTCTCTCTCTCTCTCTGTTTTTTTTTCTCTCTTTCTTTCTTTCTTTATCTCTCTCTCTCTCTCTCTCTTTCTCTCTCTTAGTCGTTCCCTTCTCCTTCTCCTCTATATTTGTCGGTAATTGGTGGCTAGTTTTGTCAGTAAACGATGGCCTCTACACCCCCACTGAAAAAGGTCTAGCGACGCTCCTGAGTAGAAGTAGAAAAAGTGGTAATAGTAAAAGTTGAAGTAGTAGAATTAGAAGTAGAATGAGTATTAATAGTAATAGTAGAAGTAGTTGTAGTAGTACTAGGATAAGGAGGAGGAGAAGTACTATAGTAGAATAGTAGTATTAGTAGTAAGAGTTGCAGCAGTATGAGTAGTAGTAGACTTCTTTTACTTACATGTTCAGCACAAAGCTGATATTCCACCAGTATTTACATGCAACGTCATCATGCCCATGCTTTTAATATACTCGTGATCTCTCATTTTTAAAATCTGGACCATTCTTTTTTCATCAGAAGGAACAACCAATAACATCGATGCAGAATAGCTCTCTAAACATACTCCAAATCCTTAAATTATAATAATAATAATACATTTCTATAGCGCAGCTTTAATACAAAATACATTCAGCCGCGTTGGTTCAGAGCTCCGTTTTTGTTAATACTAATTTCTATATTCAAAATAGAATCTCTCAATTGAACAAACATGTAAAAGCATTGGAAAAAAATATGTAGGCATATAAATCTGAATGTGCTAAAATTGTACACTTTTAATCATCAATACCATGGTTGTCCAGCCAAAATTGCTTGAACACACAAAGTCATTGCTTGATATTAATCTTCGTTGTAGCCTAGCATTTATACATCGTATTTGTTCTAATTGGATTAGCCAGAAGGCCTCAATAGTGGGCCAAAAATCCCCCCCCCCCTTCCCATCACTTGAGAAAGGAGAGAATAACCTTCTTTATTTTTTATCGGTTTGTCAACTTCCTAAGACGGATGAAAACTCGCTTGACGTCTTGTCTGAAGACAGGGTTAACGGCCCAGTAGACGAAGGCGTTGATCATGTGATTAAAACCTCTGATACGAGCGATTGAGGAGACAGCCTGATAGCTTATGATTCTTGTCACAAGGTAGATGAAAGCATGAGCAGGGAGAGCAAAGACGATGACGTACGGTACCCAGGACATGATCAGGACTACGGTGATACAAAGAAGCATTTTAGTTGTCCGGTCGCCATGGGCCCTTCTGGTAGGTCTATTGTATCCACTGTTTTCTCCAAGCTGACTCATGTGTCCTACGGCTGCAGTGGAACTTTGAGTAGCAGATATCTCCATACTTGCCGGAGGCAGTTCATCCGTTTCGGCAACTTGTCCTTCAGGAGGACTGGAGATCGTATGTCCAGAGTTGGAAAGTTCACCACCAGGTCTAGAGGATGGTACTTCTAGATAACCCGGATTCTGAACTCCGCTGCTTTCATCTATCAGGGAGGATTGCCTGTTTGCTGTTGGTGCAATGTTATTTTTCCATGCCTTTCTGGAACCTCTACCAGATGCCGTCACAGACTCAGAAATTGTTCCGATTGTAGAAGTCGTTCCGGCACCCGTGTGGCTTGCAAGACTGGCATCCATTTCGGATCTGACCCGAGCTTGCCGACGTATCAATATGAATATCTTAGTGTAAGAAAACATGATTATGGCCACCGCAACAAAGAACGAGACGCTTTGGACAACCTTCATAGAAATCTGTAGTGAAGACGCAGGAACAGACCAAATGCAACCCGCCGATTTTATGTCTATGACTTTGAAGTACCCAAGTGTTGCAAGATTGACAAGGAGGGAGAATGCCAGACTTGCTGTCGCAATGATAACGGCTTGGATTTTCGTCAGATGACGGCCAAAAGGTCTGCAGACTGTAACATACCGGTCGACAGCGATAACGAACGTCAAGAAGAGAGAGCCAAGCGATGTTGAGAGACGGATTATTAGAGTTATCCAGCAGATGGCCACGCCACTGATCATCTCAGGCTGAGGGGTGATACAAGCAATCAGATCTACCAAAGCTTGGATTATAATCAACAGATCCGTGCTCTTCTTATGCGGTTTAATGGCATATGCTGCCAGGATGATGGTATTCCCTGGCAAACCGGTGATGAAAATTACACAGAAGATGACCACACTTCCCACATCCATCCTGAAGCTGGTAATGTTTATACAAGTTTCGGAAACAGCGTTTTGCTTTGCGAGTTATACAGGGATTTTTGTACAAATGATGATTCCGTTGGATATATACGTCTTGGAGAGGCCTTTAAACAAATAAATGAAAATCTATCTGCTGTAGCTAAGCTTCTGAAAGGTTTTTAGCTCCCGATGAGTTGCGGAACGTGTGAGCATGAAAATAAAATCACAAGGCAACCTCGGCTAATGAAATTTAGATGTCGAGTGGTTTACATCTCATGTCAGACTATACAAAACGACCAACTTCGGGTGAATTCGGAATTGTAAAACGTCATTCCAATGTTGATGTCGTGATGAAATTCTGCCTGAAATGTCGAAAACCTATCGGGTAAATGGCAACAAAATCAATTAAGGCGCTCCTTTGTACAGGGAAGTGAAAGCCTTTGCAAGGTGACCGAGCAGCTAAGAAAATCAATAATGGAATGGTTCTTAAGCAACTTTCGTGCTCTTTCTATTTCCTTTTTACTTTCTCTCTTTTATCTATTTCTATCTTCTTCTGTTCTATTATTCTCTCCCTGTCTCTCTGTCTCTGTCTCTCTGTCTCTCTTTTCTCTATCTCTTTCTCTCTTTCTATCTGCATCGTTGAATCGTCTTCTGACGTTTGTAGAATAAGGATGCCACCAGGTCAAGGATTATACCAACAATTGACCATGCATGGCAAAATTTTATGAATAGAAACGTTTTATCTCTTAAATATTATTGAATTGGCCTGTTAGGCCAAAAAAAAAAATCATTTGGTTGTCCTCGACCGCCCGCTCGTCATTTTCGGGCCGCTCGTATTCTTTTTTTTTTAATATTTTTTTTTTTTTTAATTCAATTTTTTTTTTTTTTTTTTTTAATTCATTTTTTTTTAATGTTTTATTTTTTAAATTTTATTTCTTAAAGGTACTATGTCCCTTTTGCAGTCAACCTCAAATGCTGTAGAACTTTGCAGGAATTATGAATATGTCATGTATGTCCTGTCTGTGAAATTTAAACGTTAGCAGTGTCCTCATATTCAAATTATGCACGGAAACCCGTTTACTTGCTAGACTTCACTGTCAGACACTATTGAGTGACTGACTGGCTTTTTTCTTCTTTGGTAATAACATACATGAAAAGAGTTGTAAAGGGTACATGAGCATTTGTCTACATCAATAGCCCACTTCTTGTGATGGCCAAGATTAAACTGATTGAATCTTTGCGCAGCATAAAACGTATGACCATTCGGTACAATTGTCTGAAAATCAAGACTATTACTTATGGGCTCTATAGCCCTAAAGTCTATTTGACAACTAATAGTCGTTATTTCCCCACTTGAAGACATTTTCAAGCCCCACCTTTTTTAGGGAAGTTCTAAATTAGTATTATCTTTCAAATGCAGTTGGAATTTAACTTTTTCATTTTTTTGGCCTGCAAATGGGACATAGTACCTTTAAGGGGGAGCAATCTTAAATGCCAAACATACCATTTTATGCATTTGCAAGGATCAAAATGCGTCCCGTTGCCAGTTTGGTCTTTTCAGTACACAATTAGGTATTTATTAAACTTGCCATTTTAATTTTTCTATGTCAAAATGCCGTTCATTCTAGTCAGGTTCTGGGCATTCTCTAACTCATTTTAAAGCCCATCTGTTCTAGTTCACAGGAGGGATTAGACCACCCTGCAAGGTCACTGGACAGGTGTTTATCTCATCAAATCAGCTCTCAGTTAATATAAGATAAAGAGGATAATGGGGGACTAATGGTCACCGATTAGGCATTGTTTGCTACATAGAGGGCGCAAGTAGCTATAAGTAGTACAATGGAGATTTAAAAGGTGCTGTATTTCAAAGCCCAAAATACTTTCTGTGTTGGTCTTGATATTCATTGTATATTAAACTAGTCTTTTACCATATTAAAGTGTTTTATAGACTTCGTTTGTTTAAATGCTTGACAACCCCAATGATTTTTTTTTTTATGGAAAAAAAAATATTACAAAAAAAAAAAAAAAAATCAAAAAAAAAAAAAAAAAAAAAAAAGACACACAAAAAACGAAGTTTAAAAAAAAAAAAAAATCCGCCCGCCCGCCCCTACTCCAAAATAGCAATCGAGGACAACCAAACAATTTATTTTTTTTGGCCTTATGCTTATGCTTGTTACGTGATGCAAGTTCTAATATCCTCTTATTTTTCCTCAATTTCATTATTAGAAAGAGTTTCAGTTGTTTCCCTTTCTTTATTATGAAGACCAGCCCTTCAAGCTGTAGAATTTGAGTCCACGTCGATTTTTCTCGCATTCCCGCGTTTTACCGGCAAAAACGACGAAAAGTCGAAATCGAAAAATCAAACTCCGAAGTTTCACCGATGTTTGCATTTTAAATGCAAACTTCTGTAAGATGTCGTTAGCACGTGACCCTCCTCGCTTCCGAGCTAAGGCTTGCAGGGCACCGAAGAGTCTCCCACGCGCACTACTCACTAAAAATAGGTATGAGCAAACTTTAAGGCCCGAATTCACAAAGGAGGTTTGTCGACAAACCTGGTTTTCATACGTCATATGACGCGTTTTTACGCGTTTTTTACAAACCTGGTTTGTAAAGAACAAAAGGAGGTTTGTCGACAAACCTGGTTTTCATACGTCATATGACGCATTTTTACGCGTTTTTTACAAACCTGGTTTGTAAAGAACAAAAGGAGGTTTGTCGACAAACCTCCTTTGTGAATTCGGGCCTAAAGGTTTGTATCGGTTTTTCCAATAGTGTAAATGGTAGGCCCCAAAATCAACGATTTTTCTAAATGGTGTTTGGGATGTGTAAATGTGCCTACATTTTGTATTACCAAGCAAAAACAGCGTTACCTCATATAACGTGTTTAATGCATTATCTCAACGAACCTCGTCTCCTAGAACCACAGATCACCTCTTCAAATCCAAAGGTCTAGATTCGATCTCCGACACGGCACTAATGTCATTTAGCAGTGAATTTGCCACTCCATACCAAGGAGAGAAATGGGGACCTCGTAGGATGACAAATTCCTTTGTGTGAGTATTAAATTGCCATAAGTATGCCCTCATGGTGGCCATATGGTAGGAATACTCCCTAGCGAGTAGACATGGAGCACATTGTGCGTGAATGAATCCGATGACTGGGGTGGTAACATCTGTCAAGCGCTTATTTCTTATTTAATGCTACATACATTCAGATTATTTTAGTATTGATTGATGTCATTGTTTCTTTAAATTAGTTGATTGTGTGTATGTGCCCGTCACCCAGCTGTCTTTTAAGTTTCTCATCCTAGACAAATACAAATATGTAAACTTAGCAATTTCTTCCCTCAACGTATTCTTATTACTTTGTATAATACCTTAGTCTTGCATTATTTATCTTATTGTAATGTAGTGTGGGTAAACACATATCCAACAAAATTACAACCATTGTATTTATTACAGAAAAGAGCTCTTCGTATATGTTCATTTTCTTGGAGACAAGCACATACTAAAGAATTATTTGTTAAATTTAATGTTCTCACTGTGTTTCAACTCAACTCTTACTACTGCTTAATATGACTTTTTAAACATAAGCAGAATATGCTCCATAAATCATTATCATCAATGCTCACTTCTAATACAACTGTTCATGACCATAATACAAGAAGCAGAAATAAATATCATCTATGGACTGTTAATTACTCACTATTCTCTTTTAGACATCATGCTCCTGTTATCTGGAATAATCTCCCACTAGAAATAAAATCACTTAACTCAATGAATACCTTTAAAAGAAAACTCAAATCGTACTTAATCACAAGTGTGTGAAATTTTGAATTGTTGATTTTACTGCCTTGTATTGTCCTGTGGTGGGTTTGTGCGGTTATGTATTTTTTAAATAAATTATGTCATATTTTCATAATTGTTTATTCCTTTATAGACCTTTATTATCTTTTAAATTTTCTATATTATATTGAATGTTAAATGAAACGTATTTTACCTTCATCAAGGGTGGTCGTCTTGACAAATCCACATGGTTTTTTATGGCCACCCAATTCCAATAATGCTCTATCTTATGTTGTTATCTGATGTATCACTTTATAGTTTTATAATTTTACCTTATTTTGTATTATTGATCGACTTATACTCTTATTCTGTCATGATTGTATTCTGTTTTGTATATTATATTGGAATTGAATAAACTGAACTTGAACTTGAACTTGAATGTGTGCTTTCTTGTAATCTATATCACTTTCATCAATTTTCTTTTTGTTAAGCGATTTGTCTTATGCAATTTCTCGCTCACCAGATCAGTTGGCTCGAAAATCCTAACAATTTTCTCCATATTTTTGTTCTTCCCACTACCATAACGTTTTAGAGCCTCTTGCATATGTTATTTCCGATCTAATTTACATACATGTACATCAATCCAGAATAGATGTTAAGTGACACTTATTATTTTGTTTTAACATTCAATAACTAGTATTCCTTATTATCATTTGTATTAAAAAAAAACTATTACACATTCTCTCAAAAGCTCATTTTAAGCCTCAAGTTATGAAAGTGGGCGGTTTTTTTCAGTGAATATTATAAATAATGGGCTAACGCAAAAGCATGTATATTTTACCAATTATCACCGCATTTCAAATCGAGGGTGCTTGCCTAGATAGCGAAATAAAGATCTGAACTTGTTTCCTTTATTCCATATACATGTAGGTGGTCTTGCAAGGCTCTCGTGAAGATTGATTATGGTGATGTGGCTGCCCTGGAAAAATATCACCGTAATTAATTTACTTTTATTTATTATTGTTAAAAGACAATCCCAAAATACTGTTGCAAAATCAACTCAAATTTAATGTCAATAGCATATTGTATAATTATCCAATGTTCGAATATCGTAATAGTCATTGCCAAGTTCTTACGTTTCAATTATAGATTATTATCATCAATTTTGCTAAAAACATGTGTTGGGAACGACGATGATACATGTAATGGTCAGTTGAACGTTGCCACACTCCAGTAATGTTGGCATTGTTGTCGAATTCAGAAATTAAGAGTTTAATTCAAGGTATTTGAACATATTAAAAGATAATGCTTGCACGGGAAAAACAATATTTATGTAATTGTTTGTTTGTGTTATACTTGTTACAGTTTGTGTCATTGATTCTTTATTTATTGTGAATCAGCTTCCCAGACCAGCGAATCATGGATCTGCCAACCACGGGTAAGTTTGTTTCTTATAACATTTTAGACATATACGGCTATTGTAGGAACTTAAAATTTACAAGTCCCATATAGATAGTCACCTCATTTCTTCGAAAGCTAAGATTTACTGCAACAAAAACAAACAAAAAATTATCATCTGAGTTAAACTTTGAACAAAAATAAGAAGAAAATGTGTTTTGTAATCCATAAGCTTTGTAAATATGAACGATAACATTGCTTAGCTGATATATTGGAACGATGTGATTAAAACAGAATATTGTGACCACTAGGGACATTTTATTCGTTTCGCTCCAGGGACATTAATTGTTCGGTGTAAGGGTACAGCTGTAAAGGGATATGCAATTGTTTTCTTGCCTATCTGTTGGCAAAAGCAATAGAACCTTTGCAAGTGTTGGACCATACCTCGCGGCTTGAAACTTATGGTACTATTCCTCATTGATGGCTGAGGTGTACGAACTCCCAGCAGATTTGCCCGGTCCGTGTCTCTACGACTTCTTCTTGTCAAGTGATTACCAGAAACACGAACAAAAAGTCTTGAAGCGTTCTGGATAATTTAGAGGCCCATGAGAGTGGATTGTTTAGAAGATAGCATACTTTATTTACTTATAATCTGTAGTGTAGCACCAAGAGAGAGGTATTTTTAACAACAAATACTTCCTGAATTTCAAGCAGAGCAATACATTTTATATTCCAGTAGTTGCCGCTTCTTATACATCGACAAAGTATGTTCATACAATATTGTATATATTGTAGGGGCAGACAGATCCTACGTCCATGCGGCTTTGAGGTCACTAACGTGAACACTGAAATAAATACAATAAAACTTAATCGATCGGATACAAAACATTTAGGAAATTACCCCACTCGCCGATTCACGCCTCCCCCCCCCCTCCCCTTCTCTTTCTCTCTCTCTCTCTCTCTCTCTCTTTCTTATATTATTGTACTATATATTATTAAAAACCGTTATCAAGTAATGCTATTACATTACCAACAATTTGCGAACCGTCTGAAGAGAACGAATTGGGATTCTGGTGACAAAACAGCTTGCTATGTGACTGTTACAAAATCTTGATATTGCTCAGTTGGATATATATGATCGTAACACGCAAGCAAAAGGCAATTATTGAATTTGCTTATAATTTGTTTTATTTTAGATACAGTGTGTATGGCCCATTGCATGTGAATACTCACCAAAGGCCTCTCTGCTAGATATATGTAATGACGATCTGTTCCTTTACTGTGGTCCGAGCTTATATAAGTAAAATCATGGATATTAATGACTTAATTACTTTGGAAGTAATATTTCACATAGAATTTTAAAGGGCCCTTGAAGAGCTTTTTTTATTCTAAAAACTTTTATCTTACTTGCCAGTGTCATGTAATTCACAATCTTTCATCTGATTATCGTTTAGAAAAAAGCAAATTTGTATGTTGAGTTATTTGTGTAAACAACCGCAGTTACTACATTTTTCTTTTTTGTTATCAGTTTTTATTTTTGGCGGGGGTCTCTCTATACCAAACTTGTTATCATTTGCGAATATACAGAAAAAGAAGCAATTCCCCCCCCCCCCCACACTGTCTCCTACTCGAGAGAAAAGAGAGAGAGACTGGATTCCCAAATCTAGTTCCTGGAAAATGTAAGTGTATATAGATTATACTATCTCGTTTTTCCAGATAATCATGGATAAGCCTTGCTTTCAGTAATTATTTTCATAAAGAAGTCGCCTGTCTTCTCTTGTGTGAGCTTGTAAAATAAGAGTGATTCGTTTCCGTCGGCGCTTTCGCTGAACGGTTAAATAATCGACGAGTTATTTATGCCATATCTTTCTTCTAAATACCGACACAAATATCCTGTCAAATAAGAGCGAGATAATCAATCAAAAGGGACAGAATAATCACCATTGATCACAAGAAATAAAGATAAGGAGAGGATTATTCGAGACCTATTTAAAGTGAGTGTGTGGGTCCATGTATGCGTGCGAGTGAGCGTGCGCGTGTGTGTATGTGCGTGTGCGTGCGTGTGTTGTCTTTGGTTATGAGAAAGAAACTTAGAGATAGAGAGAAAGGGAGAAATCACTCGGTACCTTGTACGATAAAGGTATTCTTGAAAATCACCTGTGACTCAAAATCTTTAATCAGGAGAAAGATTTTACAACCGGCATAGTTCGAATTGGCAAGGACGCGGATACAAGAGGCGTGGTATATGCGCGTGTAGTGTGATGAAACGGCCATATCAGATATTAGGGACTATGAATGTTTGTTGGGGTAAAATTTGATAAAGTGTACCCAAGATTTAGTACGATTTATCAATTATTTGGTAATATGTTAAGGAAAAAACATTTACTTTCCCTTTTAATCCAATATTCAATGGGTACTTTCTGTTACTGGTATTACCTTTGACTGAAAAAACAAACCCTTATCCGTAGCAATTGTAGATTCAGTACAATATTTTAAAATACTATGTCTACAGAGCGTTTCTTTCTTTTTTTTTCCATAGAACTATACACCTTGTTGTATTGCTACACGAAGTCTTGAAGCAAGTAGACCTTTTGTCAACCTTTTCATGCGAAGTGCTTGTTCATGCCGAGATGTTCCTTTCACTCTTTTCTTGCAGAGCGCACAATATTTTTTTCGTAAAAAAATGACCTTGTTTTTTCTCCTCCTACTTTTTCTGATCAATAATATTTTACCAGCTCTATGAAGGTATTTGAAGAGCCATACTTTTCAGGGAACCTTTTTCATCTGCAGTTCTTGAATACTCGCATAATAATATATTAACAATGATAAAGCTCACAAATTATTTTCACCTCTCCCCAGAACTTAACCTTCTCTTTAAGCTCTCAGTTCAATAGCATTCTTTTTCATCCTTCACCGATCTTACACTGTGCCTCTTCCCTGAATCTCTGTTTCGTCACCCCCCCCCCCTCTCTCTCTCTCTCTCTCCCTCTCTCCCTCTCTCTCTAACACCTCTCTTTCTCCCGCTTAACATATATATTGGGAAATAAATAAAACGTGGTAAAATTCTACAGCACAGTTTTTTTTTTCTCCAGATTTCCTTTCTTCCTACTATACCGCAAAGTATTAGTGCCGCTTGCATATTAGATTTCTGATTCAATTGGCATACATATCACATCCTCTTTCAATCTAGAGTAGATGCAAGCTCTCTCTTTCTTTATTTTAACATCCAGTAACTAAGCCTTCGGGATTATTGATTGAAATAAGAACCCATTACAATAATCTCCAAACATATTCACCTTCGGCATTTTAAATGTGTACACCGAAAAAATAATTTCTGTATAGAATCTTGAAGACTCAATTTAAACCAAAAGCCATGAACATTTTCTTTGAAAAAAAACATGGAATTAGCCAACACATATACATGTACATTTTACCAACTAAAATCCCCGCATGTCGAATCGACATTCCATAATTATGAAGACCTATAATAATATGCTACCAATAATATATATTTTGAGTAGTGCCCCAAGTAAGAGGAAATTTAGGAGATATACAAACATTAATGATATTTTGGACAAGACAAACGGTAGAGTTATCCGCAGCTACGTCACAGTCCACTGACCGAACTGCTAGTTTGAGATTCGCATGGACTTACACACTAAGAAATAAAGGTACGATTCTGCTACATAAGAAGCACCCTCTACGAAATACGAGTACGTGGATGCAAATCAGCACACAATTGCACCCTTATAGAGTGTAGTTACCTTATCTTTCACACATTAATAAACCTTTTTTTTTTAATCGGTCCGACTTATCCAAACTTTCGCCAGAAATCTTCTTATTTTCTAATTTTCTGCTATCATAAAAATGAACTTACTGAAAGGGTTCGATTGCTTTTTGTTAATCAAGGCAGCCTTAGATTCCATGCATATGCCATTTTTTCTTTATGAAATCAGACATCAATAAATCAAATCAAAGAATATATAATAAACCGACATTTCCATGACAATTACTTTGAGTATGTCACTAACAATTTCCCATGGTTACAGTTACGCATGTATCTTTTATCAAATGACAGAGATTATTAATATATGGTGGAAAAAAGAAGAAAGGTATTCAAAGGAGATAGGGAGCGGAAGAAACTGATAAATTTGTCATAGAAATGAATAAAATAAGAGAGAGAAAGAGAATGAGGGGGAGAGGAGTTAGGGGCGGAAACAAGAATCGGCGAGAGGATTTAATTTTCATACGGTATTCCGTCTAGTTGAACTTTCTGTTGCATTTTTTTTATGCTCATGCACGTGAAGATTTCAAATTGGCATAGATGAACAATCAGTCAGTACTTACTGCAGATACAATTTAGATTTGATATACTTTGTCGATGTATAGTAAGCTGCAACTACTGGAAAACGATTATCATTGCTCTGCTTGTAACTCTCTCTCTCTCTCTCTCTCTCTCTCTCGGTGCGACACGTCGATTATAATCAAACAAAGAATCCTCGCTGCACTATTCATCTTGAGGAGTTTTCTCTCAATTATATTTCATTTGCTAATGAGCTTTTCTCGAGCACTGCGGGTAATGATGGTTGCGACCAGCATTATCTCGGCATTCATGCAGTGGACAATATTCGTTCTGGGTGTGCCAGGGAACTTGCTGATCTTTGGTGTGTATATTCGGAAGAGACCTTGGAAGAGTACCGATGTTCTGATCATGATCCAGGCCATTATAGACCTAATCGCCTGTGTTTGTCCGCCTCCTGCAGCCGTAGGTCAGGTGATCGCATCCAGTGCTTTATGCTGGGGTCTGGTGATCCTGAGACAGGCATGTTCCCTAGCAACGCTTTTCATCACATTCATCATCGCCGTGGATCGCTACTTGATCATATGCAAACAGTTCAGACGTTCTACCAAGTTTCGGGCTATACTGATAGCTTCCGCCAGCATCATCTTCGCTATTGGGATATCCCTTCTTTTACCTTTTCACGTCGAGATTGTGCCCATGCAACATGGGAGACAAGGCTTCTATTTTCTACACAAACCACTATCGTGGGCTTCTAGACTATCCAGAACACTTCAAGCACTGGCGTTTCTATTCGTATTTCTTGGCTGCATATACTCCTATGTGCGTGTGTATCTGGTAATCACGAGGCAGGAAACAATTCGAAGAGACATGGATCGGTCAAATCAACTTGGAGTTCTAAAACCTCAGCCTGAATCGGGAAAAGTACCCTCAGTTTCAGGCCGTGTGGCATGGTCTGACACTCGCAACGGTTCTATCGCTTTAGCCAACAGCGGCTTATTGGCTGGAAGCTCAAGATCAGATCCTGCTCATTATGGCCACAGTGGCAAATCCGGTAAAGCTAAAACTGGTAGGGCCAGATCTGGTAAGGCAAAAGCTGTGAAAACAACGTCGATCCTGCCTGCTAATGGCCTAACGGTACTCGGACAGCGGTCCGCAGCTAGGAAAACATTCCTGGGAAACAGGGACAACGGAGGAAGCGATGGACCTTCAGACGGCGCGGGGAAATGCACTCGACGACCTCCAAGCCGCATCGTCTATGGAGGCAAGAAAGTGGGGGATACTCCTTTACCCTCACATCGAACAATTAATGTCCCTGGGAGCAAAACGACTAAAATGTTCCTCGTCGTCACAATATTTTGTTTGATCACATGGTTCCCATATATCCTCTTAGCAATGATACCGTTCGTATTCACAAAGCTTATTGATCCCAAAATCCATTCTCTTCTTGTCCGTGTTCGAAGTTCAAATCATATGATTAATTTCTTTGTTTTTATTGCAGTCAATCCTATGTTTCGTAGAAATGTGGTGACTATCTTTCAGAGGACTTTTAATCGGATCAAGTGCACACAGTAGCCGTATATTTAAACTGATATGAGATTTTATACATTTTCTTTTGTAAACTCCAGTCGCTCGTGGATCATGGATCCTATGGTCAGGGGTGGGGGGGGGGCAATATTATTAAACAACGGATATCAAAACGAAAAAAAACCCATTAATATTAACATTTGTTTATCCAATCACGCATAATCTTTAGATTCAACTCTAAGCCATTGATGACGACTTTACTCTTATTTTTGGATCAATTAAATTATTTTTGTCTCGTTTTATGGTAAACTCTGACGATGCTTGACCCGTCTTTAGGTAAAATATAGACGACTATTTTTCAAAATCTTTTTCATTGAAAAACTGTTTTGAAATTAAGATTACATACAGGTATCATGAAAAAACATAAATATGATTTTGCTCTTCATATTTTATATCATTCTGTTTTATGTTTACTGTAGATATATGTAGATACACGAACAGGAACTTCAGGTTTTCGATAATGTATATAGTGTTTAAACACATACAACACAATGTTTAAAACCATGTTTCCATGTTTAAAACTTAAGCCTTGTAATATAAAAATTAATGTTTGTCGTATGTTGATCTGGATGAACACTCGTAAATTAGCTTCATTATTCACGAATTGAAAAGGCAATGTTTACAATGGCTTCAGTATTGTGTGTGTTGAATATAAATGATGTGGTATAAGTATTGATGTAGATCAAATATAACATTACACTTTTTTTAAAGTGACTCGGTAACATTGTTGAAGGTTGATGAAAAAACTGCGCAATTTGTGTATGAAATACTACTTATTACTTCACTTCTACTGTACTTACCATTTAACATGTAAAAGAAATCCTGAAAAAACTCTCAAAGCACAAAGATATTTATGGTTTTCTTTGAAGTAGTCACTGTGCAACACCCTCTAACAGTAAATTCTACCAACCATTTTTGAATTTTCCCAACCGTTTTTCCATGCAAAAAAAAATAGAGACAGGCTTTAAAAAATCTTTCAACACTTAAATGTCTGACATGGTATAAAGGGCCAATTCATTGCTTTGTGACGATTTACATTCACCTGAAATTGTAATTAAATTGTAATAATAAAGTTGGGAGAATTAAGGAATCGATCAGATCAGGTTTTCCCAATTGTTATAATTAATAATCGGTTTTCACTCAAACTTTCAGATTCTCTTTAATTGTCTAGCATTGAAGTCACTACATTAGCACTATTTTCTCTCATCTGAATAATGTTACCAAGTCCCTTTAATTTAGGTTTATTTGACAGTCTGTTAATATTAATTCTATTTTTTCAAACTTCGAAGTTAGCTTGAAGTTACGGATCGTGCATGGTTACGAAAATTTAAGTTTACTCGAAGTTATAATAACGACGTGATCGTAAGTTTAGTACGATAACTACGATCAGCCGAGGGTCCTCACTCAAAGTTATGTGCCGTGCGGACACAATTAATGATTAACTTTGGAGTAATCACGAAACAATTAAGTGGTATATTTCCCGGCTTTTAGTTTAATATTTTGAATACTAGTTATGTTGGTCCCCTGTGAGCTTTCGAAGTTATTGATAGTTAATTATAAGATCGAGGTTTCGCAAACTTAAAGTTTAAAATCATGACAATCCCATTGATATGTTAAAAAAAAGGATTGTTATGAGACAATGTTCAACTATAATCCAGAATTGGTGACAGTCTCTAATACTTTCCTATTTAAAATTGAAAACATTTTCTAGTGTGGATAACTCGTAATTAAATATAATGAACATTGTAAACATGGAGGAAGCAAAATGGATATTAATTCAATTGTAATTTACATGAATGTCTATGTTTGCACAATGCTGATGAAAACTTAATATACCAGCCTTTGAGAAAAGGGAACAATTATTCAACATCTAAATTGATAATGAATTTTCTCTTTTCACTTTTATTGTGTACAACGGTAAAGTAAAACTTTCCATATACTGCCGAAGTAATGTACGTGTATACGTTGGCTTTACATTAAAATTCTGGGCATATTCGTTCGGTAAAGGTTTCGTAATCCTGGTTGGAAAGCTATGCGTAGAGCAATGAATGCATTCAACGTCAGGAGATGTTGAAGATATAGCAATGTGAACTGGAACGACAAGGTAATAAAAACACTGAAGCACAATCATTCTTTACATATATTGTAACGTGTTCTTTACAGATATCAGAGATGAAAAAATAAAGAGATATGACAAATGTAGAAAAAGAAAACATACAAAGTCCGAACAAAAACAAGCATTTGGTATACAATTCGAATCACTGCCAGTTCTCTAAATACGCAACATCTGTCTATCATGGGGAAGAAACTCTGAAAAAGACAATACATGATTTCTTAAGAATCAAAACCATAAATAGTTCACAGAAAACGCACTTGACTCTTAAAGACGAGTTGCAATGTTACAAAATCGACTAGTTTAACTGTACAAGGCTGAAAATTTTAATGTTTACAAGATCTTATGAATTGAACGACGATTAAACTCAGAATATACTATGTTCTTACAATGTATCTTTCCCCCAAGTCCTTTACCTCCTTCGTTTTTTTACTTTTATTCATTATACAGTGCGTCCCAGAAAAAACGAAACCGAGAAGTATCGATGTTCTATCATAACTTAATCACAACTATAATTAATGAATGATACATATTTGGAAAGCTTAGAGTCTCCTCTTTCACTTGATGCTACTCACGTGATGCATATTTCACGCATGAGTGATTAAAAGCAATTTGAAGGAAGGAAACCAAAAAGTAAATTGGACGGGCGGTATCTGAATTTCAAAGAAAAATTCATATTTCTAGAAAGTTCATTTTCTGCTCTTTCATATGATACCTCAATCAGGAAAAATGAGCGAGGAATGACAAAGTTCTGTTTGTTTAAAGTAGTGCTTCATTTCCATAATTTTATTAAACGAATTCGTTTTCACTGGCTGCCTGCCGTATCAATAAACGAAATTAACAAAAGACTTTTAATAACTCCGTTTCGTTGACAATCAGCCATAGACGAGAGTCTTCATGCATGGCTGATTGTCAACAAAACGGAGTTAAGTCTTTTGTCAAATCTGCTTTTTGCTACGGCAGGCACCCAGTGAAAACGAATTAGTTTGTTAAAATTATGAAAATGTAAGGGCTACTTTAAACAAACAAAACTTTGTTATTCCTGGCTCATTTTTCTTGATTGAGGTATCATATGAAAGAGCAGAAAATGAACTTTCTAGAAATATGAATTTTTCTTTGAAATTCAGATACCGCCCGTCCAATTTACTTTTTGGTTTCCTTCCTTCAAATTGCTTTTAATCACTCATGCGTGAAATATGCATCACGTGAGTAGCATCAAGTGAAAGAGGAGACTCTAAGCTTTCCAAATATGTATCATTCATTAATTATGGTTGTGATTAAGTTATGATAAAACATCGATACTTCTCGGTTTTGTTTTTTCTGGGACGCACTGTATATATATATTTCAACCTCCATTTATTTCGGTTCCCTGGTCGATTGGTTCTAACATTTCACATCAAATAGAAAGCTAATTACCTTTGCAAGTCATTTATCGATAATTGCCATCACATGATTTGCGTAAATGTGATTATGGGTGAGATTCGTTGAATGCTGGAATGTCGTAATAGAATCAATACCAAAGTTCGGGTTCGTAACTTTGGACTCACAATGGAATCATGCATACACTGCTATAGATGTAGACTAACGAGAACTTTATATCAATCTAGCATTACTATCTCGATATTCAAATTTACACCTTTTTTGTCTAAGCTAGGATGCATAATAGATTGTAGCCAACGCCACTATTAATCGTTCTGCCGTTATTTTATTTGTTCGTTTCTTTATTTATTTTCGAATTTAGTGGATGTTATGAAATCACTCGTTAGGAATATCCACTACCAAGAGGATTTGCATTGTATTTTATATTAACATCAGAATTCATATAAAATATGATACATGTACGTCTGGTAGTTGTTTACTAATAAATTGCTATATACATCTGTTTTTCTACCGTATAGAATGGAAAAATGTTGAAAAGATGTGATGCATTTTTAATCGAAAATCTTTATTTATTCTGTCATAAATTTTGACACTGCAAACATGCACGAATCCAATGTTAAAACAAAGGCAAATCCATGAAGTGAATGAAAAGCATTGCTTCAAAATATTTTAGGAAACTAGCAATTACAACATGAACAATTTGGTGAAACTTATTGTAAATAACATCATTGTAGTCAAGATTTGTATATTTCGGGGTTTTCGCTCCTGGGCATAACATAATTGAATATTAATATATATATATATAATAAAACTTTTTGGCGTGTTGAACGAAACATTTTTCAATAATAATCTACAATTTTCACTCAATACAAGCGTTAACACTCTCATTCATTAAAGATCTGTACACTATTACTTACATAATTTTGAATATACAATTGTACATATTCATATAATACATGTGATTGATTTGAAAATACGTAAGTGTTGATAATAATGTGAACAGGAGAAATGAAAGGGTAATAACAGACTAACACAGCAATATGGGGAAAACAGTGGGAGAAATGAACGGAATTGAATTGAGACAGAAAAATGGAGAAGGGGAGTAAAACAGAAGAAAAAAAAGAAAGGAAGGGAATGTAAAAGAAGAAGGGAAATAAATACTTTTCATGTAACAGCAATATTCTACATCGTATTATAATATTTATAACAGAGTACAACTTTTAGAACAATCAAATTAAAAAATATATTAACAAAACGTAGAAAACGACATCTTAATAATTGGATATTGATACATTGTTTTTCTCAAAACTGATATAATCTGTAATGGTTTGATTGGAACTGTTTTTAGGGGTTTCAATACTGTATTCCTCACTTCCTGTTCTGTAATCCTGAAACATGATTGGGATATCCAAGTATGATTGCAAACCTAATTGATAGACAATACAAAATAGTTCACTGAATTTAGAACAATCATGTTTTAATTGCAACCTTCTTCATATCGAGGTATCCTTCAGCTAGTTCTCTCGTCTCTCAAGGAAGGTGTCTCAGACTATTCCTGCCCTGAAATTAGCTCCATCTTCTCTAAAGCCTCTACTACAAAACTTCAACTGAAAGGCCAAATTCGCCTATAATATTCTAATCAAAACACTTGATTGAAGAATCGAAATATTCTGAACATTTTGTTACTGTGAATACAGATTTTTCAGAGCTGTGATAGCTAGGGCGATTGACAAAATAAAAAATTATCCGGCGTAGTACCAGTTGACAGAATCATTACAGTTGAACGTCAAATTTCGTGAGGTCGCTCGGGGTGTGATTTGCGGAGTTTTGGAGCATCTTTGGAGACGTACTTCCACGGTAGACTTTTCCGTTTGACAGAATTGAGCAGATGATCTAATGATAGTCTTTATGTTACCAGACACCACACTTCTTTGTAGGATTCATGGGTGATCCGGTCGGGCAGTTGAAAGCTTTAGCGAAATTTTCGGAATTGCTTACAGATCCCCAGACCCTGTGTGTCCAAAAAAAGAGGATTTAGGAAAGATAAAACATTATTGTCTATACAGCAACACTAATAGCGAGGAAAACAATGACAGTAATAGTACTGATGATACAACTATCAAAAATGTAGTAGTATTATTTGTAAAGAAAATGAATGATGATGACCGAATTTGTATACAGCAGCTTTCCTGTCACAAGTAAAAGCATCAAAGCGATTTACAATAACTTATCATTACATTAGTCATTGTTTATTTTACAGATGACTGTGAAATCCGCAAACGGAAGATAGTTCAGTTTTGCTGCTTCTGAAATATCTCGACGAATAAAAGTAATTGCATTTGTAAGAGAGAGGTTAAAAAAACACCAATGAACCAACCTGAATTTCAGAGGTGAGTGGTAATCTGTTTTGAGGCTGTTAATTCGATCTTGGTCTCGATGAAGCCCGCACCACAGCTAGGAAAAAATATCATATTCAGCAACTATTACGTTTGTATCTTTTCAGGAATAAAAGACTTTGCTATTTTGTTTTTCAAAGAGACAGTAATTTGAACAAGAGGAATATATTTAGAGAGAAAAAATGGTAATTTAAACATTATTTTATAGTATAGGTTTTCCCGCCCGATTTCATCAGAGTTGCATTCGAATTCATGAATAGGCGTTTAAGTTCGAACGATTTTCGTCAACTCTCTGCTCTCATGGTTCATTTTCATTCTTTGAGCTTTCAATTTTGTTTTATATCATTCCTTTTGAATTTTATTTCATTCAATTTAGAGAGAAATCAATTTAATTTAATGAGGCGAAGTTGTCATTCAATTTCGCGCCAGCTGAATAGACGTTCAATTTCGTCCTTAATACCAATTTCAATTTCATTTATAGGCACACACCTTCGATTTTTGAACGTTCGAATTGAAATAACATAAACAAGTTTTGTAGTTCTATGTAATTTTTACCTCAATATTTTCACGTCATATTTACCCCTTTTCATTGTTTTTAATTATATAATTTCATTTTCATTTTTAAATTTTTATAATGTTTATTTTAAAGGGATCCGGTAACTTTGTCTCAGATTCTGAAACAAAATTCTGGATTTAGCTCATGATGCAATGATAATTATAAACCTTTAGGTCAGTCAGGAACCCCATGACTTTTACAGGCCGATCGCCTGCCTGATTATCAAGATATTTATGATTGGAATTACAAATTTTGAAAACCGTTCGCCTGACGGTTTTCATAACACTACAGTCTATTGGGGAAAATTAGTATGGTAAAACCGGTCACTCAAAGATTTTTACTTTTTTGAGGCACTTCTTGATCATTTTGAAGCGCAATTTTTTTAGGGCTTCAATATTACACCATATCACAGACACTGATAACACGTAGGGCCGTGTATCTCAGATTTAACATTGTTACACGATCCCTTTAATCATATTTTATATACCTAGCTGAGCTAGCTCTGTCCGTATTCGAAAAATGCATGTACGCTCATTGAGCCACCGCCAAAGTCATTTATAAATGAATGTATGCGTAATATGAAATGGGAGTTATACGAGCTCTTGTTTCGAATACGGTGTGTCAGAGGAATCAGTTATTTCAATATAATGCAAAGGTCCCATTTCAAGGTACATAAAGTTTGCATAATTTATTCAAAAAGATGCAGATTGCAAAGAACACAAACATTAAACAAAAAAGACTGCCCAAATGCTATAAATGATTGCCTATTCGTGAATTTGAATACCTTAATGTTCATCACGGCGGTGCAGGTGCGAATTCGAATGCATTTACTTGCTTTTTTTTTAATTTGAACGCGCTTTTTACACGTTTATGTGAGAAAATCATGAAATCGCATGCTTATACAATCAGATTAAATGAACTAGTTAGCTTTTTGAATGTTGATCTAGGTGAACATTCAAATTCTCTCGAAATTGAATGATCGCATCGTTAAATCGGATGCAACTCTGATGAAATTGGGCGGGAAAACCTATATTAGTACGAACTTATAGAGTGACTGAAATCTAATAGTTTCCAGGAATCCTTTGTATGTAAACGAAATTGCTTTAGTTTTAGTTTGGCTTGGTAGAGTTTTAGTAGAGTTTTAGTAGAGCGTCCGCCTCACAACCGGGAGGTCGTGGGTTCGAACCCCGGCCGCGTCATACCAATAGACGTTAAAAGATGGGAGTTGTTGCTGCCTTGTTTGGCGTTCAACAATAAGGGGATAGAGCAACGTCGATCTGGCGCTGCTCAGTGGCTGCCGGGCTCACGATCAATTGGGCAAAAAGAATTTCCGTTTCGGTTTAATAAAATTTGGAGTGGACTATTAGGCTATTATTATTATTATTATATTATTATAATACGATGAATTTTTATTATTAGAAAATATGGCAGGGACTTGTAATTGCCCTGAGCACCCAGTGAATGAAAACCGCAAAATATCTCTAACAAAAACAAAATTGAATGCAAGTTCAGCTTCAAACTGTACTTTTAATTGTATGAAAATAACTAATGCAGGGACCGATTCATAATATTTTCTGCAAGAGACTGCTTTAATTATAAAATGTATAATTAAAACAGGAATACCCAGGGTAGCCACATCGGTTTTAAAATATTTTTTCCTAAGCGCTCAACAATTAGTATTACCCGAGCCTTGCTAGGTACCCATGTAATATACCTGGGGAGTGTTTCACAAAGACTATTAAGATCAAATTTAAGTTGGACTTAAATATGGCAGGCACTGGCGTACCTATGGGGGGGGGGCAGGGGGGGCAGAGTGCCCCCCCCTGACGGGCTCCAGGGGAAAAAAGAAAAAGGGGAAAGAAAAGAAAAGAAAGGAAAGGAAAGAAAAAGGAAAAGGGAAGAAAAAAGGGAAAGAAAGAGAAAAAAAGAAAAAAAGGAAAAGGAAAGAAAAAAGGAAAAAGAAGAGAAAAGGAAGAAAAAGGGAAAAGAAAAGGAAAGGAAAAGAATGGGGAAATTAGAAAAAAAAGACCATGGCCGTACGCACCAGGGGGGGGGGGGGGGCAGTTAACCCTAGATATTTTGAAAACGTACAGTTTTTTTCCTGAAAATGTAGTGTAGGCCTATACCAAATCCTTAAATTCTACTTTTGAAAATGCAAAAGTACCCTCATGACCAGTTCGGTCGCTCGAACTCCCTTCACTCCTTTTGCTTTTGAGATTCTTCGAAAACTTTTAACGCATCTTTCCCCCTCCCCCACCAGAAAAATATTCCGCATACGGCCCTGAAAAATTAAGACAAATGAAAATAGGAAAATATAAGTGATATAACAAATTCGAAACTCTTCGCTGGCGTGAACTGCTTGCTAGCCTATTTTGTATTAAATGTTTTCACTTGCTCGTCCCCCTGAAAAAAGAAAAGGATTACTATTGCCTAGAATACAATTGTGCCTGCCCCGACGGGCCCCGACCTGCAACCATGACAACAATAACACACAATGTATGTACCAAATGTTACTAAAAGAGACTAATTCATTTTTCTCGCTCGCTACACTCGCTCGCGAATAAAATGAATAGACATTGCTTTGGAAACAATTGTGCCCACCCTTGACCTGCAACAATATCATTAAAAATGGAAGAGTTGTTTTCGCCCTCTCGCCAAAAAGGAATTGAATCGCGTTAAACGCGATTGCGTCCATCCTGACCTGCACCAATAAAAACAAGTTTATTTATTAATTTCTATTAAAAGAGAATTTATTTTTTTTGCTTGCTCGCTATGCTCGCTCGCCAAAATGGCATTGACACCGCTAACGTGCCCGCCCCAACCTGCAACAACCAGTTAATAATTATGTACCAAACGTTTTTCAAAGAAGTTTTGGTGTGCTCGTGCTCGCCAAAACGGAATTAACATCACCTTAGACATGATCGTGTAAGCCCTGACCTGCAACAAACAAATCTGAAATTTATGAACCAATTATCATTACAAAAATTGTGCTCGCTCGCTACGCTCGCTCGCCAAATAGAAATAACACCGCTTTTAATAATCACGTCCCTGACATGGAACAATGAACCCAAGTTTTATGTACCATATTTTCCCTATAAAAGAGAAGTGATTTTTTTTGCTCGTTCGCCAAATTAGAAATAACACCGCTTTTAATAATCACGTCCCTGACATGGAACAATGAACCCAAGTTTTATGTACCATATTTTTCCCTATAAAAGAGAAGTGATTTTTTTTTGCTCGCTCGCTACGCTCGCTCGCCAAAATAGAAATAACACCGCTTTTAATAATCACGTCCCTGACATGGAACAATGAACCCAAGTTTTATGTACCATATTTTCCCTATAAAAGAGAAGTGATTTTTTTTTGCTCGCTCGCTACGCTCGCTCGCCAAAATAGAAATAACACCGCTTTTAATAATCACGTCCCTGACATGGAACAATGAACCCAAGTTTTATGTACCATATTTTCCCTATAAAAGAGAAGTGATTTTTTTTTCGCTCGCTAGCTCGTGGAATTATGTGCCCACCACTAACCTGCTACAATATCATTAAAAAGAGAAATGTAGGAGGTTGCCTGCCCGCCAAAATGGGATTGACATTGCCTTAAACACGATTGTGCCCGCCCCCGACCTGCAACAATGAAACAAATTTTATATAGCAATTCATGGAGAGAAAGATGTATTTTCGCTCGCTAGCTAAGATGGGTATAAAATCACCCTAAACACAATATTGTTCCCGCGCCCTGCATGGGACAATTGAACCAAGTTTAAGTGGCAATTATTGAAAAAGAAGTGATTTTTTCTTGCCCCCTACGCTCGTTTGCAAAAAAATGAAATTAACGTCGCTAACAAGTGAATGTTCCCACCCCCAACTTGCAACAATACCAGTTTATATACCAAACGTTACTTAAAGATTTTTTTTTGCTCGCTCGCTCGCCAGAAGTGAAAATTAGCATCGCCTTTTTTGTTTGTTTCGGTCGCTTGCCCCCCCTGACGGAGTACCCCAGGTACGCCACTGATGGCAGGCCATTCATGCCATTGGTTGCTCTTACTATTGGTCTCTCAATTATGATCTTTATATAACATATTTTTTCCTCTAATAATGCATTATCAACAAATTTAGATTCTGTAGGTTTGTGACAAGGATTCGTACGTCCCTTGACAGATCAATGCCAGTAAATGGTGAGAGCAAACAGTGGCATAAACAGCGTGCCACATAGTTAAGTCCAAATTCAAGTCGATCTTTGTCTTTGTAAAACACTCCCCAGTTAACTTATGGATTTCAATGTATGCATGTTCCTCTGCGAAACCCTTGGTTACCAATAGTATGATTCACCTGCTATGCCATTAAAGGGCATCTCCATTGTTTTAATTCACTTCGTAAACATTAGTTGTGGCTATGCCTAGCAAGCATCTGGCAGGTTTGGGGTCTTTCAGTTGTCAATAGTATGCATGAAATTAGTTCACAGGTCTTGTATGTGATTCTTACCTGGCCGAAGCTTAGGAAGAAGATCTGGTTGTGTGTGAGGTTGATACCGGGTAGTAACGGTTCCTCCTTACCGGTTTCCTCAACAGAATGTCTGTATGCCTGTTAATAATAATATATTAATAAATATAATAATAATAATAATAATAATGATAATGATAGTACATAAAACTTAAAACCGTCGGCTTGCTCATTATTTTACACGCGTACATTATCTTTGCTAGCAGTCAGGTACTACAAACCAACCACCCAAATCCAAGGCATGTAATATCTGCTTCGCATTATCATGATAATACAGTACGGGTCATTGATCGGACAAAGTAATTTTATGTTACTAAGATTCAAGCTTGCGAATAACAGAATCTTGCAGAAAATTCAATTCTACCGACTTCAATATAAGTCTTAAATTATCATTGAATTACCGTAATAAATCATCAAGAGATTACTGTCGGTGAATAAAATATGTATTATGTCATTTACAAAACCGGAGAACTCCAAGATTTTTAAAGTCGTCGGTAAATCATAAGGCAATGACTCCCTAAAGCAAAAACATAACAATTTTAGAGGAAACGGTAATGCACACATTAAGTGAACATTTGCATCAGACAGCTAAAAAAAAAGGTTGTTAATATAGTTGTGACTTAATGGGATGCATGTACGTAATCTGATTGTTAACATTTTACCGAGGAGACAATGGAATGGTTGAAGAACAAATGCTGGAACTATTTTTAAATATTAAAACAGTAAACGCGCAATAACACATAATGGCTAGCATTTTAGTCAATATAAATTTAATTAGATGTATATACGGTGTATCCCCTCGCTCCCCTACGAGAAATCCTGCTTAATTTTGATCTGAATCTTATAAATATGAATATATGAAATATATGGATATATACATGTATAAAATGTTAAAATATATAAAATATGTATATATTCATTTTTTCATTTAAAAATAAGACTTGCTTGGGTTGAAGTAAAATTTAATTCAATGTACTGAGACAACTTCTGAGTAAATAGATGTTCACACGAACGTGCCCCCCCCCCCCCCTCCAACTCGTACTCTATTATTGGCTTCTAAAAATACTTGAACAAAATAACAGAAAAAGAAAACTCACCATGAAAGCCTCCTTTAAGCCTCCATTATCAGCAATATTCTCACCCAATGTCTGCCAACCATTAATCTAGGTATAACGACATAAACATATGAAAAAGATTACTAAACTCTTAAATTTCACATCATTAAAAAACTCTGTCGTTCACATGTTTCTATGATTTTTTTTCGATATGTCTTTTCGATATTCCTTAAAAAGAATAACAATACAACTAATAGAAATATGAACATGTTATTGAACTCTATCGTTCACTAGTGTTTTTTTATAGTATAATAAAATCATATCCATAAGAAATAACGATAAAAAGTAAAGTTCCATACACCTTCATTTTCTAAACTAGGAAAGAGTGAATGATAGACAATAATTATTGTTGTAAATTTGAAAAGCTAATTATTTTAAACCTCTACAGAACTCTTAACTGCTATGGATTAATCTGAAATGAATTATTATACAACTTTGAAATTAAGATTCATACTCACATTCATGCCGAGATCTTCATATTGATAATTGGAATACTGATCAACGAGACATTGGGCTTTTCTCTGGAAAGACTGGCTAGATGAATTCGACCACCAAATACCCAAGTTTCCATCGATATCAAAATGACGACCTTTTAACAAAAAAGGGAAAAATCATGGATACTTAGAATATAGTTCGTATTGTTTTTACATTATGTCTTTAATAAAGATAACAATCGATATAAAGAAAGCATATATATAATACAAAGTAGAAACTAGACTTAAAGATACTCAAAACAAAACATCTAAATCATGCAATCATGCAACACATGTATTGACCAGAAGAGCAGTTGCGGTGACTCCCCCCACCCATACTATTAGGGAGATATTCTGAATAGAAAGAAAAGTGAATGATTTTGCTATTCAACATCATTCTCTTAGTGACTGATTTTTATTATTCATTTGTGTGTTGTTTTGTTTTATTTTGTTTGTTTTATTCTTCATACGGCCCATCCCTAATACAGCTTACCGCACCATCTTGTTATACGTACACAATATTTGCTTTTCAGAATATGCAGCGAATCATGCTACCATATGAGGTTACTTATGAAATAGATCGCACTGCTCTATATTCAATAATCCTTATTCCTCTGCTTTCTTCCTAGTATATCATGACAATCTTCAAAAATGATTACCAATGCGTATCTCAAGCCAAATAGCTATATTACGGTTTTATTACTGAATTTGTAATTGCATGATAGATTCTATTACTGGGTTCATAAACATATAAATTTTTATTTCGCTGTTAACGCTATTACTTGCTTACTCTCTCTCTCTCTCTCTCTCTCTCTTTGGTTTTCTCCTCCTAGATCGTGTTCTTTTTATTTTCTTCTTCTTCATTTTATCACCTTAATTTCACTAGTGGATGACTTTATTTTATATTTACCTACTTTAAATCGGACTAAGCATGTGCATGCATTTTATATGTTACAGATTTATTGGTAAATTCAATATGCATCAGCTTTTAGCTGTCAATTTGAATTCGTATAAATAGGCCTGGTCAATTCAATTCTATCCAATTCAATTACCAGTTAACAATCTATACTTGCCTTTGTCGTCGAACGCATGCATTAATTCATGTCCGATTACCACTCCTATTCCACCGTAATTCATAGATCTGTAAAAAAAAACAAGAAAGCAATTTACATATCTCAGTAATCAAGAGATATAACATCAATAAAAAGAATACACAAGCCTCCAACTTCCTGAGAAAGATATAGGACTTCTAAGTGTCAGTCATAGGATTATAAATGAACGAGTTGTTATCTCCGTAGAAAATTATTTTCTTCAGTAATAATCTTCTGAATAATTAGAGTTTCAAATTTCCATTTGTACTCGTTAAACACTTTGATGATGATATTAAATTAATTTTAGAGAGGTCAGTTATTGCCTTATTATCATATTAACGACACACAATGTAAATTGCACCATTTAAATTGATATGTCATATTTCTTAAGAAAGAGTGGTGATAATTCTAGCGGAATATATATGTCTCTCAAAATATTTAGTTCTCGCTCTAATTGATGATTGATATGACAAGTAGGCAATGTAAATAGACCAATTTCAGCCGTCATTTTGCTGTTATTTGTTTCTTAGTCGGAATGACCATATCAATTACCTTGAATACCGTCTGCTGAAGTACGGTGGTTGCAAGATACCTGCCGGGAAGGCTAAATGGGAAGATGGGCACAATAAACAACAACATTATATTGTATACAAATCATATAGATGTCGCAAAGGAGAATGGAGTCGGGCAATATCCTCCCCCAGTCCCCCCCCCCCCCCCCCCGCACTCTCCCACCGCCAATTACCCACTTTATCCTTTTGACATGGTTGGAAATCAGAAAGAAAAAATAATAAATGAGTTGGCAAAACACATGCATACTAATCTTGGCTGAAATGTCACCCTCCCCCCCCCCCCCGTTTCCCCGTGAGAATACTGGGTCAACCCATGTAAAACACTAGTAGAAGAGAAAGCCAATGCAGTAAATTTATGTTTGTTATTAACAGTTACTACAAAATTTCATGATGATCGTGTTGAAATATAAATTTCAGTAAAACGAAAGATAATTTAGATTAGAAGTAGTAGTAATAGTAGTTCTTGGTAGTAGTAGTAGTACTAGTAGTAGTAGTTGTAGTAGTAGTAGTAGTAGTAGTAGTAGTAGTAGTAGCAGTGGTAATAGTAGCAGTAGTAGAGTAATGGTAGTGGTAGTAGTAGTAGTAGTAGTATTAACAGGACCAGCAGCAGTAGTAGTAGCAACAGCAATAGTAGTAGAAACAGTAGTAGTAGTAGTAGTAGTAGTAGTAGTAGTAGTAGTAGTAGTAGTACTAGTAGTAGTAGTAGTAGACTAGTAGTAGTTAAAGTAGTAGTAGTAGAAGTAGATGTTGCATTTGATGTTGTTGTCGTTGTTACTACTGCTGCTGACACCGCTTTCATTGTAGTAGTCCTAATATAATTGCAATTCAAGTAAACTTACTGATCGAATTACTGGGGAACTGGTAGTACGCGTTAACAACAACAGGTGCAGTGGACCAGCCATACCGGTCCACACTTTCATCAAGTTTGCCGAACAACTTCCTGGCGTGTTCTGACATTATCTGAACAGCGTTTTCAAAATAATGATCTACTGTAATATCCACCTAGAAGAAATATTAAAAACATGGAAAAAGACACAAGCACGTTTCAATAATGATGCATTTTCAAAATACCGCTTTACCGTTAAGTCCACCTAAACCGGAAAAAAACCGGGAATATAATATGCACAATCAAAATGTAATATCTTCAGTTACATTAATATGCAAACTCACTCTCTAAATGTACAGGGTGTTTCATCAGGCCTTAGAATTGAGCTTTAAATCGATCGGATTGATATTAAGGACCTAAAACTGATTTTTATTTTAGGCCCTGTTTCATTTTTTTGTTATGATTTAAGTTTTTTTTTAATTTTTTAATTTATGTTTTTATTAAGAAATCAAATCATAACATATACAAACTTCCCCACAAAATACAAATGCTGTGTTACAAAAGAAATTAATGACAAATTAAGATATTTACAAACAGTTATGATTTAAGTTGATGAAACACGCCCCCCCCCCCCGCCTCCCCTCCCCCCCCCCCCCAAAAAAAAAAAATAATAATAATAATAATAATCTGGGGAGAAGTACTCATGTACAGGCCTTATAACGGATCACTTTGTTTGCAGCTGAAGACCACGCTCAAACTGGAAGAATCCACTATCAGAAAAGTTGGTCAAACAATTCTTGGACTTTATTTTACTATGATTTGGATTCAACTCTAATGCCTCAGTCACACCTTTGCGTATTTGGCTTGCGTATTGCTGCGTATTTATGGCAAGCCATTTATCATTTATTCATATTTCTTGATATCGAGAATTACCATTGCTTTGCAACAGAAAATCATTTCTTGATATCAAGAAATATGAATAAATGTTAAAACGGCTTGCCATAAATACGCAGCAATACGCAAGCCAAATACGCAAAGGTGTGACTGAGGCAGTAAGGAAGTGATATATATGATAAGTATATGGATGGAATCTAACTATTTTACTAACTCGCAATGATGTATTCAACCAAGGAATGATATTGTATATCAAGGTATATAGTGATATATTATTATAACGTGGGGGATAAATTGCAATTATTGACTGTCTAAATTAGCAGACAGTGAGGCCTATGAAGTAATGATACTAAAAATGGCTAAATAACAATCGTACAAAAACAAATCCTTAAAGATAAAGGTGAGTTCTGGTCATCCGATTACATTGTGAAAGAAAAGGTGTGGAATGGGTCAGAAAAAGTGGATCATGTAGCATGTACGTATTGGAGTCATCAAAATCATAATAAATTTGGTCCAGTCTTGGTACGGTAACAAGCACTGTACACAGAAAGATGTATATGGGACTACACAAATGGGGTCGGGGCTACTAACCTTGATTTCATAATCTTTCTATGCTCATTACTCAGCCAGTATACATTTTCTACCAAAATTGTTTGGCCAATGACATTTATTTGTAAGCTTGAACACTCAGTGTAATTTTCGTTTGATTCTGTGAGAAATGTTTATATTTTTTGTTTACTAGAACTCACCTTTATCTTTAAAGAGTTAGCAATATTTTGTTCACAAATAGAAAGTTAGCTAGACAATGTGCAATCAAATTTCCGATACGATTTATTGCTTTATCTCTTAGCTTGATAAAAACAGATAGAAGAAAGAATGTATTATTACTTACTCCTTTATACAGGCTATCAAGATGTGTAAAGTTTAATAATTTTTCCTCATATCCGATTTGTTCTCTTATTGCAAATGCCTGTAAGAAGGAAGAAAACAAATATATCAAATAAGATAACATGACAGATTCATATACCGCTTAATACATCGACGATGTCTCTATGCACTTTACAGAAGTATTATAACTCCCGTCACGGGAGTCAATCTTGCCCGCACACAATATATGCACATCCTCCACTCCATGTGGAGCATTCTAGCGTGGCGCCATTTACACAGGCTCACAATACTGAGGAAGCTACAATGTCTTTCGCATATTACCGGATAAAACTTGGGTGAAGAGTGGCAAATATGGAGTCATGTCTTATCAAAGGACATTAGCGCCGGGCCGGGATTCGAATCCTCACCCGTTGGTTTGAGTGTCAATGAACCAATATGCCACGGCACCTACACCAAAAGACTGATGCCTTGGCTTAGCTATATTTGTTTTTGTTAACCAGATATTATTGTTCTATGTCATTATTTTCATTTCCTTACCCCTCCTCTTCTTACTCATCTTCTTAGTATTTAGCTGCTTCTCCAATTCCTCCTTTTTAACTTCTTCTCCTCCCGGCTTCTACCTCTTATTCTTCATCTTCTTCTACATGTATCAATGTTTATACTGATTATCATCGTTTCATTTGTGTGTGTCGTACACACAGAGAAAAGTAGGTGTAAATTGACTTCCTATAGGGAGTAACTGCTTGTCGCATAAGTGACACCCCTCAGGGAGTAAATTTACTCCCCAATGTAGGGAGTAAATTACTTTTTTTTCATAAGAAGGTGTAAATTTGCACCCAAAGGTTATGATTGTACTTTCTTTAAGGAGTGAAATTTGCACCCTATGGTGCTCATTTAACACCTTTTGGTTCCATTTTCATGAAAAATGGGTTCAAATTTACACCCATAGGGTTGAATTTTATACCCTTTATGATCGATTCCACACCCTGTGGGGAGTAAATCTACACCCTTTTTATGCACAGCACCAACCAATTGATCATCCCTCGAGCAATCAATCATCCGTGCTTCGTAATCCCCTAACAGTCACTGACTCTCACCCTTTTGTCTACGTTTCACTGCTCTAAAGAAATCAGACCAGAATGTCGAGTTATATGTTGAAAGGCTTTAATGCTTACCTAAACAATAATTAGTGTGAACTCAACACAAGTGCAGACTGTTAGAACTAACTTAGGGCTAGAGTTATCGGTTCAAATGTAATGGAATTATCTAAACACACAATCCTGCCTTACCGAATTCTCCCCTTGACTTACACGTATAAGAAGACAATTATATACTAGTTAGTAAAACAACACTTCTGCTAATTTCATTAAATTATCAAATATAATCCTCGGTACAACCCCTTATTCTTGATCGGATAACTTTCACACAAATAATATGCCCAAATGAAACATGATAATTCCCCTAACATGACTAAAATATGTGAATTATGCTTTTAAAAAATTCATTTTGCAGTACCTATATTGACACGATGCGCCATTGCTGTAGCGCATGCGCATATGCACTGACCAATCAGAGCTCGTCTGACTAAAATAGGGTGTAAAAATACATCCCTCAAATATAAACCCTTGCCTATTTCCGTGTTCTACTTTGTAAAAGGTGTAAAAGCGGCGCCCTATTTTTCCAATTTCGTTTTACTCCCCAAGAACACCTTTTATTTCTCTGTGTGTAGCCTCATGTGGTTCTTTGGTTATTGGTGGTTATTTAACCTGATGACTGCTAAGAAAAGCATAAATGCTTGTAAGTAATAAAGCAACCAGACGGCCGACGGCTTTATGTCCTCTCCGAGGGACCTGGTAATGAGGACTAATGCCTTACCAAAGGGCATTAGCGCATCGACTTGGTTTCAAACCCGGGTCACCGGATAACGAGACCACTGCTCTACCAACTGAGCTATATTTTTTCTTGGGGAGGGGGTGTTTGTTTACTCGCTTGATCGTGTTTGCTTGTCAGAGAGTTATTGGAATATTCCTTTTTCATAAGGATCATATTACACCCCTGATTCATCCCATATCATTATTTTATCAATAATTCAATGTTCATTCAAATTTGGTGTAAGTGTGTGATGCAGTGCAAATTCAATCTTCTGATAGTAGGTCTTTATTAATCTCCCAACTCACCTTCTGTAATGCTTTCTGTTTTGTTACGTCATCCATCCAGTCCGTCGTGTTAATAATACTATAGAGGACGCCTCTCATATGTCCTATCATCTTAAAAGCCTTTTGGGGAAAAAAGCAAAACTAATATTAGTGTATAGTTCAAATTTTAGTCTCAATGTAGTCTCAATATTAAAGTTATACGACTAATTACGGTGACGGATAAAACAGAACTTATGTTATATTGCTGAGAACGATTCCAATAGCATAAAAAAGGTTAAAATAATGATATGAAGAAGAACAAAAAACGATAATGATCGTAGAGTTCATGATATTAAATGGAAATGGAAATAAAAAATAAAAAACTATTTAAAACAAAAGTGAAACGATCTACTGATGAGAATTATGAAAACCATGAAAACGATATCAATCATCGAAATTACTACAATGATAAAGTTTATTTATTATCATAATCAAAATTATTCATGATTCATCAATAATAAAGGGCAGCAAGTATCAACGATTCTATGCTCTCCGACAATGTAATGTGACGGAATCTCGTCTGTACAAAAATATGTATATTATTATTGCATTCCAGCTAAATATTAAGTTTATTCAGTTTATTTAGTTTAATTCGGGAATCTTCAAAAGCCCCACGACATGTAATACAATGAAGCTTAAACGGTGGGGGCAAAAATTATAACGTCATGACTTCGTTCGTGGTATTCACTTTGGTACATGAATCCACCAACTCATTTTATTAATGCATTATTTTATTTTTGCCCTGCTCTTTATTACTCCTACCGTTTCTTTGCTCTCTACGTCGAACTTCTCCTGCACGAAGAGCGCCCCCAGGGCGTGAGCCATGTAAGTGTTCGTGTTGTCTATGCACTGGATCCATCTTGCACGTTCCTTCTTTTCTCCACTCACGACCTGTAAAATCAATGTCATCAAAGATCACATGGAAATTAAAGTGACATAGTGAGTTTTCAAAATATAAACATCTGGTGTGTAAAAAAAACGATTGGTTTTCAAAGGGATAAGATATTAAATGGTGATATTAAAGTTATTACCAACAAAGTCATTGATACCAAAAGGGAAGTACACATTTTGATTTATGTGAAAGAAGGAGTCTTCAACCTGTTTTGAAAGCCGTAAGTATTTCTGCCTAATTTTCATGGTAAAACGAGATGTTCAAATCAAAATGAGATGCACCTTTGGAGATGTTTTAAGATTTAAACAGAAGGGGCTTAGAACGCAACGTGGTAGAGGTTGACAGGTTGTTGTCCGAGAGGTACTTGTTCTAGGGGCTAGTAGTCCAGAAGTTATTCAGAGGTAGTTGTCTGGGGCTACTAGTCCTCTTGAGAAAACGAGATGATTGACACACTATCCTTAGGCTCAACAAAATGTTCAGATTTTTCTGAAATCCCCCCCCCCCCCCCCACCTCATTCGACCAAATAACATCCTTGGTTACACAGTCGTTATTTGAGCATATTCAGTTTGCTAACGTGGAACCGATGTGATGATTTGACTTTTGCTCAGGCGACAACAGCTCCGAGTTTCATTTCAAGATAGAGCGCCAAGGTTAGGATTAGGGTTGTAATTGTGTTTTAGGTTAGCTTTCAGGTTTAATGTTAGCTACGGTATTTAGTCAACAGTGTTGGAATTCGGTTATTGTAGCGCAGTGTAGGGTGTTGTCGCATAAGCATGTGTCGCCCAACCAGGTGAACTGTACCTTGAGGAACGTCTGTCGTATTGTGCGTGCCTCGGTGTTCATCATATCCATGGTATGTGTAACAGCACGCCATACGACGTAGTTTGCAATGGTCCTGGTATGCAAAAATAGGAGATTGGTACATTTTATTGAAACCCTATTCGATTATAAAATCATGATTACCATCTTCAAATCAAAGAATCAACTAAAAATATTAAACTACCATTATTTAGGCATAGATGAGTATATTTTAACAGATTAAACACATATATATGAGTTGAACACCATACGATAAAGTAGCACCAAAAAGATAAAGTACCACAGTGCTTACAATGCAAAATCATAGGAAAAAATACATGAAACAGCTCTGCGGAATAGATTTTCTATTGTTCGAATTTTCAATATAATTGATGTACCTCATCGCCTGATCACTGTTGCAAATGAAAATAAAGAATACAGGATTATAAAGAAAATTTAAGGAAATGACATTGTCTACCTATATCAGAGGGAATACATATGCTCTCCTTTGAAGCTTTTAAGTAATTGTATGTGTTACCTGTTTGGTGTTTCTAACAACATTTGATTTAGTCCCAGCAAATATTGTGGTGAATAGACGACGAGTTCCATCGAGTGGTCGACGGAAGATGTATTCATCACCAGCTGAAAATATCGAGTCCAATTAATCTGAAGATCAGAAAAAGAAATGAAGGTAAAATGTATTAACATTTATTTCGTGTCAGCTTATTAATTTTTAATAAGGCTCAAAATTACAATCTTTCTTTTTTATCTTTCTCTCTCCACCCCCTGCCCCCTCCTCTCCCTCTCCCCCTTCCCTCTATCTTTATCTGTATGTGTTTTGTCTTTCTCTCTCTCTGTATCTATATATTGTATATCTATCTCTATTTTCAAATCCCTCGGTTTTTCTCAGGCTAAGAGGCAATTGTCTACATTTGTACATGTATAATCAGGTAATGCTAGATCAATGCGATGAATCACTTCTTAATCTATTTGGTGCTTATTCCGTACAACGAATTTGAGTATTAGATCAAAGAAACAGTATGGGTTAGGGTTTCAGTAACGCATCTTGTTTGGAGATAAATAAATACTAACTTAAAAGTCGGGTTCAGGATTTCGTAAATTGCGGCCGGGCATGAACCTGTGAACCGGGGATGCTGATTTTTCAGGGGCACACGGATACTGGTTTCAGGGGCACACGGATACTGGGAAGCTGAAGGTGAATTTTGGTTTAAAAAAAATTGCAGGGGCTTTTTTTTTCTCCCTTGTTAAAAAAAAACTGATCCAATTCTCTCTATTTTTTTTTATAACAAGTAAAATAAATAACTATTAGGACTCACAGCAGGAATCCTCCTTTTGAGATATGATACGCTGACTTTCTGATTCATTATCTGGGCTCTTCTTTTAGCTAATTGCGTCATAGAAATCTGAAAAGAAAAACATGAGCGAAAGAGCATGTTAAAACAAATGAAACTGTATATATTCAAAGCGTAATCCAAAACGGGTAGCTCTTTGGTTTGCACGAGCACGTGAGCACATAAAACACATTTATCTGTGGAACAGGTTTTGAAAGAGAAAAGGGAAAAAATATGCATAGAATTTGTTTTTTGGAATAACTAAATACATTTAGTAGTATTCTCAAATATGCAACTATTCACGCTAAACATATTATCAGGGCTATTATAAACACCAGCAGTCTGCCTACCTTATCTAAATTCATTATCTACATAAACCGAGCAGCTAGCATTTTTAATGAGCCATCTTAACTTATATATTTCTAAAATATGTAAATGCTGTTCACATTAAGGGATGAGCTGCGCTTTCATTACATGCTAAACTTTTAATAATCAGAAATAGGGCACCATATTAATGATGTGAATAATTGTCACATCAGCAAACGCGAAGCGGGCAGTGTGTTTCACTTCCAGCCCCGTGCGGAATTTCTATAAAGCAAAAGTCGGGGAGAGAAATAATACTCACGTTTGCCATCTTTTTCTCGAAGTTCAGAACGTCTCGCATCTGTCTTGTCACTTCTTCCCTGTCATTATCTCCTCTTACATACAGCGCCATGTCGATCATGTATTTTTCATATGCTTCCAAACCCTGCAAAATAAATAAAATCCTCTTTACGTAGTTACATGAAAATGTTAAGGAGTTCTGTTGATAGTCTTCCCCCGGAAATTTGACATAATGATTTATCACAGACCAATAATCTTTGCTATACTTTCTAAAAATGTATCGCCTCAGCCAGTCTTTTTATTTTAGGGGGCCGGCTCCAGAGAGTACGTTGAAAATCTAAGACAGACAAAGTAAAACTGTTCATATGTTGAAATTCAAGGATAAATTTACATTAATAATGAATGTATTTACATGGGAGATATGCACTATTCGTTAATCATAATAATGGTGACGGTCGGTAGTTTAACCAATCTAAGCGAAATTACTTCCGAAGAATAGGTCAACAATTTTCAGCATTAAATATATACAAATAACTATTTTACTTTGTTGTGAAGAGAACATTTTGAGAAGAAGAAAGTATATCAACCTACCTTTATTGACTCGTTTCTGAGGAAGTAATCACGATTTTCTAGTCCCAATATTGGCTGGTCAAACTGAAACAAAAAGAAAATAAGCTTTTTTCCGTTAAAGGAGATACTCACAAGTTTTTCCAATATTAAGTTAGCTACTGAAGCTAAGCAGCCATGTTCTTAACATGAATTAAAAGATTGACTTTACTAAAGCAACATGCATGTAAATGATAAATTGTATTATTATGACCACCCATTTTTTACCCCACTTTATTCCTTATCACGTTTACGTGGAACATCACCGCTGTCCGAAAAATAAACCCAGATGGTCTCGAAAATGTAGAGGTGTTGTGGTCGAGTGGATACGTCGCCGGACTGTCGATCACAAGGTTCGCGGTTCGAGCCCCGCCGCCGCACTAATGTCCTTTGGCAAGACATTGATCTACATTTGTCACACTCCACCCAGGTGAAATAAATGGGTAACTGATAGGAATTTATTCCTTGAAATGCTAGAGCGCCGTATGGCAGCCGTGCTAAAGCCAGGGTAATAATTGGGAGCGCCAGGAGGGTCAAATCTGACTGACATGAGCGCTATACAAGAACCCACTATTATTATTATTATTAAAAGTCAGACCTTTCCGTATCTGTCGATTTCAGAAATCAAGGCGTATTATTATTATTATTATCATTATTTATTCGACCATTCATATATAAAAAGCACAAAATCAGCACAGCAAGAGACAAGTACATAATAAGGATTAACAAACAAAGAGATAATGGAGCAGCAAGTGGGTCAGGGTGCACAAAGGTGAAGTTCATCACTGTTGCCCGGAGGCATGTGCCCCCACACATGCTACTAACTGTTGATACTGATTGAACCAAGGAATGTAACTCCAATCTGTGTTATCATTCGAAAGATGACGAATTCCATCTATTATATAGGCTAATAACCATAGTTTACTCTTATTGCTCACACCGCCCTTCGTTTTCATGTACAAATTTGTTCTCATCTTTCATTTTGTCTATTGATGCATAGTGCAGTGTATTACTCAATAGACTTCCCCCTATAAACCCTTTTACCAACTTTTTAATTTTTCTTGGATACATAATTTCCAGTAAATCAATCTTTTCTCTCCGCAATACCGTTAGAATATGTGCGTTTGAATCAGCTGCATCCACTGAAATCCTGTTGTGGAAGAGGAAGTTCCGATCAAGCTGTATTCGTGATGAGGCAAGAACCTCTTCCAACGTCCACGTTCCCTCATCGTACACGCCATCGTTGACCACGGGCCATCCGCCGAGTTCCCTGAGGAGTGCTTTTAATGGTTCGCTTCCTCGCTGTGTGAGTATATCTGTATAGAAAACGAAACATGATACATCAGACACACCATCGAGACCGACACCAGACCGACATCAGACCGATGAAACGATTACACTAAACCGAATAGCCAAAAAATCAGTCGGTTTGCGGTCGATTTCGAATCGGTTTGGCGGTGTGACTATGAGTTAAGAAACTGGACTTTTTTCAATCTTAAATGGCAGAAAACCAATGACTCGACATTTGTAACGGGATTTATGTCGTCAAAGATATTGGGATTAGTTCAGTGTTGCAGTTGGATTGTAGGTTACTGTTACGTTTATGATTGGGGGTAGTGATAGTGTTGGATCCAGAGTTGAAGTTATACATTCCATGTATGTACATGTAGGACATTGGCTGCGGAGCGTTTCAGTGCAGAATATGAGTCGTACAACCAAATAGCCTTATACATTTTAGACTATAGATTATAAATATGCACTTTGTCCTAGAAGAGGAATGCACTTGTTAATATAAGGCATAGCTATCGTTGATGTCAATCACACATAACGCAATATTCAATTCATACAGTAGGTCAGCACTATTATGTCCAAGCATAGATGGAGATTAATATGGTGATTATGTTTTCAATCAGTTCTCTCGTAATCCTATTAGACTGTAATATTTGGTGCAATTAACCAAGCATGACAATGCGAATCACTTTTGTTGGAAACCATCCGGAATTATGTTTTGAGGACAGAAAGCAAAGTACAAAGTAAATCTTCTTCGGCTTGCAGAACAGCAAGACATTAATAACGCTAGAATCACAAATAAAAAAAACAGATTATTGGACAGAGATTAAGAGATTGTTATCCAATTTAATGCGATTTGCGAGTGGTCGCTGGACGAAAAAAAAATTAGGCAATCATGGAATATTTCAACGCATGATCCCCTGTGCCATATCTATAAAGATTTATGAGCGATTTGCATGTGTTTTAAGAAAAGGCACCATTGAAATGCTGGATAGTATAATTCTAACTTGGCTTAATCGGTCAGTGGGTTACAATTAAACAGTTCGGTGTATATTTGTTTCTTACAAATATTCCTTATAATATTTCATAGTTCGTAAGTTCTCAAAATGAGTCCGATTGCATGGTTTAACCTACGTTTGTATAATTATTTGCTTTATATAACCCTTACAATATTTTTTTATATTTCTTATGATATATTCCTAATAATATTCCATATTTCGTAACTTATTGAAATTGATCTGGGAACACCTACATGTACATAATTATACCTATTTGTGTGTATGCGTCATGCCATGGTGGACCCAGAGGGGGAAGGGGCATGCAGGACACGTGTGCCCTCCTTAGAAGATTTAAACCCAAAGGCAAGCAAAAATGTGATAAACTTTTTTTTGTTGTGAAAAAGAATGTCACAGGTAACCATCAATTCACTCCTGTTCGGCCTCAGTCATACCTTTGCGTATTAGGCTTGCGTATTGCTGCGTATTTATGGCAAGCCGTTTTAACATTAAATTTCTTGATATCAAGAAATGAATTTCTGCTGTGAAGCAATGGCAATTCTAGATATCAAGAAATACGAATAAATGTTAAAACGGCTATGTTAAAAAGGATTACCATTGCTTCACAACAACAAAATCATTTCTTGATATCAAGAAAAAAGAATAAATGTTAAAACGGCTTGCCATAAATACGCAGCACAACGCGAGCCAAATACACAAAGGTGTGACTGAGGCATAATAACCTCGGTCCTGTCACTATCTCTACACTTGCCTTCATTCATACAGGACTGGTAGAAATTTCTTGCTTTTCTGATTGCAGCCGTTTCTGACGGAGGTGGCTTCCTTTCAATAAGTTCTGGAGAGGGAGATGAGGGGGAGAGAGAGAGAGGGGGGAGTGAGATATATATAAAGAGAGAGATATATAAAATAAGTCTTCACTTCAAAGTCATTGCAATTGCATATAATGTTCGTTTCAAAGTCAACATATAAGAAATACATTTTCAAGGTTTTCCGTGCATCGACATATATTTCATCAATTAACAAGAATTTTCCTCGAAATTTCTCACAATGATCAAATTGAATTTGAAACGTTTCTATCGTTTATAATCAAACATTTACGTCGGAACTCATTGTTCGAAGGCTCAGGAAATTCAACGTATTGTACAGTTGTTCTCTTTGTATACAACAGGATCGAAATCAAATGTTACTGCGGCAGGACAACTTTTTGGAAAATGTGGACATTACCTATTCATCACAATCTATTTGTTTTCTTGCAGATCTGATGGAGTGTTTGATATGATCGATCATTATTGCAATTCATAGTGGAGGAAATCCAGGTTGGGGTCATATTACGGATCACTCCGTTGGGAGTGGGGTTCATATTTAAAAAAATAGCGGAATCCACTATAGGAATAATCTAATCGTGCACTAATTTGGAGCGAATTGACCTCCAAAGGAATTGATCTCTCGCAACATTATTAAAAGGGTGCTTTTACACCTTTGTATAAAGAGGGTACAGTGTCAGGGGGAAAATACAGAAATAATGAAAGAATTCCTTCTTATCAACGTAAATCACAAATCATTATTCCTTCGATAGTGCAATGATGGGTGAACGCTTATTATAACATTAATATTCTTACCTTTACACTGAATTTCTAAGCTCTTTATAAGTTTTGAAGGAACTGCATAATGTGAATCGTCTTCGGGAATGACATTAGACTTGTGCCAACCTCCACATGAATATTCATAGAAATCTTCACAGGGGTCCACATCTAAATCCATATTTGTGATCAGTCGAGCCGCTGGAAATTGAAAATAAGACATTGTGTAAGGAAAATGGGATATAAATTACTGATTCTAATTATATTGCTTTATACATTACGTCTGGGACTGACGTTTAAAGGGGCATGTTCTCCGTATTCCAGAGGGCGTTCAAAATACGTACCCGCTGGCGGACGGTGCTAGCTGCCTATTGACATCAACATAATACGGCTCTTACGCAGATGCCGGACAATGCCGATTATCGCATACATGTGCCGAAGTAATACCAATCGCAGTTCGGCTCTAAGATTCGGCTGCTGTTTCCGCCCACTTTCGTGACGTCGCGATCGGCAGCAATCAGCTGGCTTGGCGAAGGCAGGCCAGGCCGCGCGTACTTTGATTGACAGCTGTATGCAAATTAGAAGTCGACCTTCGGAACCAAGATGGCGATGACTAGAGCAGCGATAACTACACTGGCGGGAACATGCCCCTTTAACGTCCCCATCCGTCACTGAGCATCGAACCTGTGTCGGAAGACAGGGTGCATCCCCTACCGCGGATACTACCGTTAAAGCTTATCAACACTAGTGTGGCTAGGAGGGATTAGACCACACAGCGAGGTCACTGACAGGTGGCTATCTCATCAATTCAGCTCTCAAATAACATAAGAAATAGAGGATCATGGGGGACCAACAGGCACCGATTGGGGCAGTTTTCTATATAGAGGGAGCAAGTAGCTACAAGTAGGACAGTGGGGCTTTACAGCAACTCATATGCGTTAGAAAATAGTCCTCCCAAAAGGACTAGGCCCTACTCTAAACTAATGTATCCACGAATTCTCATTGTGTTTAAAAGTCTAGAGTTTTTCATGAAAAAAAAAATCGAAAGTAGAGAACAGAGTGAAGGGAGAGTCAAACCGGTAAAGTGCGTTTGCACCTAGGAATGTCTTTGTCAGGAAAGCCCACTATATGCATAACGAAGAACTACTTATTGCATGTAGAGAGTCGGAATGACATTAACGCTTTAAATTGTACATACAGTAAATGCCCTTCTGGCTATGAGCATACGTTATAAAGTATAACAGGTGCAAATAGGCTACTGTGTAATGTGGAATTATCTCCAGAATGACATAATGAGAGTTTGAACACAACCTGTTTCAAGATCAATATTATGATAATATCGTATCTGTTTTCTTTCCAGAACCATGCTTTTGATGATGTTATCGCGCTTGGCAATCATAGATCAAAGACCTTGAAACATATATCATTGATAGGAAAAGACATTTCCGAAGGCAACATCCTTTGTGAGGGATTTCGAAGACATCGAGGAAATGGTAACAGACTTTCTAAAGATGGGGAAAATCTTTATAGATAGGAATAAGTACCGGCAGATGTTCTTTCAAATAAAGTGGGTTTTTTTTTCCCCTCCTCTTTTCTTTCTTTTTCTCCATCTTCTTCTTCTTATTATTATTATTCTTTTTATCCTCCCTTTTCCTTTTCTCTTCGTTATGTTGAGATGTTGTTAGGGATTTTTATTTTATATATCTTCCATTACTAAGTGAAAAAGTAATATGTGGTTGAATAAAAAAGTCACGGATGCCAAATGAGTAAATAATGTTGTACTTCCATCATAATTTTTAACATGCGGAAGAAAAAAAAGATGTTAAATTAATGTATGCGCACATCTGGCATTGACGTTCATGAGGCATTATTAGTATATGGCTTTGGGTACCCCGCTAGAAGCGAGGAAAGTATCATAATGATTTCCTAAATAGATATTTCACGTGGTGTCAATGATGAAATGTGTCTAAAGCCCCTTTCACCTTTGGTGTGGCGTACCGACTACGCCGAAATTAGGTTGCGTATTCATGAAAAAATGTTGCTTCGGCGTAGTCCCTGCGTAGGTTATGCGTATGTTCGCGAACGATGGCGTATGGTTACGTACCTACGGCGTATGCAATTGGCGGACCTACGCTTACGATTTTGTATAATAAGCGTAGGGTTGCGTACGTTTACGTAGGCCTGGCGTACAGGTTTGCTTATGGTTGCGTACGGTTGATTACTGTGTGCGCAACCATTCACTGCTTCGTCGGACTGGCGTAGGGTAGCGTACTGTTGCGTAGACTTGAGTGCAAAATGCGTATGTTTTGCGTCTAGTGTCTACGCCGAGAGTATCTCGCGTACATCTTTGCGTTCCTCAGCGTATAGTTACGTAGGCCAGCGTAGGACAGCGTACGCTCGGCGTAGTCGATACGCAACACTACGCAAATCTACGCATGACCCATGTGAAAGGGGCTTAAGCTGTAAGCGTAAAAGTAAAGTGGGAACAAATCATTTCCGAACTATTGCCACCATAAAAGCTAGAAAAGGTTTTAGAGAACTTCGGGAAAAGAAAGAAAAACGCAAACTCAAAGTAAAATGATTAAAATGAAACTAACCTGAGGCTACACAGTTTGGTGATGTGCATATTTCTGAGCATTCCCCGGCGCTCTGAGGCAGGTTATTCCTTTGATTTATACCTGTAAGATATAAGGACATAAAAAGGATTATTCAATACTGAAATATATGACAGAAAATAATCCAAACTTGACTGGAAATTACCTTGATTTTTACCTGCGGTTGAAATACCTTAAACATAATATTGAGAAATGAAAATACTCTTCAATTCATGACGGTGCTCTTATTGGTATCCCCTTGATGCGATTGGTAACACATCTGATGCAGCTCATTGTATAATAATAGCCACACACTGGTGTATTCAGGGACGCTTGTTCGTATATCCCCATCCCTTCCCCTCCGTCAAATGAAACATCCAATACTCTTGAAAAACGCCTGCACAAAAGCGTTTCCCGACGCGTACTTGTCAGCGCCGTCTTTTAATCATGTATCAGCGATGTTGTAGACTTGCGCCCATTACCAGAAAGGGTTTTGGGAGAACCCCCCCCCCCCCCCCTCACCATCATCGTCCACAAAAATAAAAAAAAATAACAGTTACAATAGTTATTATTAAAATAAAAAATCAATATATAAAAATCAATATGAATTAATAAATAAGAGATATTAAGAAAAACATATAAATCACTATTCTAGAACCGCCCCTGCCGACGCACCTTCCACAACCTCCGCCATTTTAATTCGAACTATGAAGTATAAAATCAATTCAGTCGACAGATTGCAGATTAAATTAGAGATGAAATGTAGCATTTTATGCCCCAAACATATTTCAAAATACTGTTTCAGTTTTGGTTTCGTACATAAAAAATATATACACGTTACATCTACTACTGATGCCATTGTACATTATGATACACGTGCCCAGTATATCTTTCTTACAGTGTGAACAGCGCTTGAATATCTCAATCAATTTGATTAGCTGCGTAGGAAGGAATTTGGCAAATTGTTTAGCAGGCAGATTTGTCGCTTATTGAAACTGTCGCCATTCATTTTAAATCACGGTTCTACGAAGGATCTGCAAAATCCTTGCAAGAACAACAAACATCCCTTTGGGAAAATTGTCAATCCTCCCCCATCGTTTGGTAATCAGGTGAAGTTTGTACCCGTAAAACGATTTTAGTTCTACTCCAAATGATTCGCCCACACGTTGACCAAGTACTCTTGTCTCAAGGCGCACTTAAGGGGTCATTCACACAAACAAGGTATTGGGGTTTCTTCAGATTTTATGCTGTCGCACACAACGTTTAGCTTGTCAATTCCTTATCCTTTTTTTCTGTTGTGCGCATTTGAGAATGCTTTGTTGAATCCTTTGCTAGTGTATTTTACTTCGAAGATACTAGAGTCAAAAAAAGATTGACAGAAAAAAACGATATCTAATTACCCATCTTAAACCTCGTGTAATCTAATCGAATCTATACGAGAAAGGGGATTTAATCCGTTCACAACATACGACATTGTATTGGATCCTCATGCAAACTTCTCACTTAAAAATTGATTGTAACTTAATCTTTGTTTGGTATTATTGTCTTGGTGTTTAGCTTTTAATCTAAAAGAATAGTTTTCTGCATCCTACAATCTTTTGACACATTACATAACTTTACAGACACAGTGAGACAAAAGTTGGATAGCATCATAATAGAGATAGTATGAGATAAACTGAAGAAAAAAATAACATTCAAAGCAGATTATGAATACGGGATTTGGTTTAGGTTCTGCAGGCCCACACAAATGGTTGAAATAACCAAAGAAGGATGTATTGAAAATATATTAAATGTATAAGAAAAAGTTGTAGGGGCTGACTATTCACATATTATAATATGTGTAATCATTCGTTTTTTCGAAGAATATTTTCCCCTAACCATGGGAGTATCTCACAAAGACTAATATCGACTTTAAGTTGGACTTAACTATGGCATGCTGTTCATGCCACTGTTTTTTCTCACCATTTACTGGCATTGGTCTCTCAAGGGAAGTACAAATCATGGTCACAAATCTACAACATTTACATTTTTCGATAGTTCATTAATGAAGGAAAAAATATTATCTTATGATCTTAATGGTAACAGCAAGCAGTGGCATGAACGACCTGTCATAGTTAATTCCAACTTAAAGTCGATCTAAGTATTTGTGAAAAACTCTCCATATCGTTGAAAAAGCAAATATAAAGCTCATACCTGTCATATTTAAGCTCTCTAGGCCTAAGAAGCCGCCGTCGTACCGTACATGGTGTGAATTTACACTGCTTTCTGTTGAAATGTGTAAAGTAGGTCGTTCTGTATCAAATCAAATTTTCTACTGGTTTGGTTTCGAAATATGAAACTGTGACTGTGTTAGAAGTGGTAGATATGTCAGTGTTTGGTTGAAATGAAACGTTCCTTCGTGATTTAATTATGAGAGGGATATTAATGGTGAGAATACATATTATGAATGTCATGAAGTGAAAATGAAATTCATGATTTGTCAGTAAATATGTATAAATGAAATGCATTGTAAAGATATTCATTGCACTTCGGATTTATGTTCGCCGTTTGCAACACTGTATAATGGAACCAGGATAATACATAACATTCATTTACCGAGCAGGCGAGCAAGTGTTAGTGAATACAAGGTTGCGATATTCTGATTGCTTGTCCTTGCATTCCTTAAAGGGAAATCCAATCTTAACAGTGAACTACTCTTACAGAAAGCAGAAATATCAGAGATGTAGACTGGCTTTGAGGATTTGAAGAAAATTAGACATGTGTGTCGGACAAAAGATTTTTAAATTTGTAATCACATTATTCTTAGGAATTTCAAATTATCTGTAATGGTGATTCCAGTGAGGCGCAGTGGCTACACAAATCTTTCTTTTATTCCAACAACAAAAAAGACTAATACATGTACGTGTTTGTCATCCCTCTTAATGTATGACTCAATCGGGTATTTTCCTTTTGGAGGACTGATAATAACATGCTATCAATAATATCTTTGGCATGTTTGGAGTAGTGCCGAAAGAGAGAAGGCGCTTAGATCTCGTATATCAAACTTTCACTACACTCGCATTATTGGTCTGAGTATTAATCTTGAAAAGGTGGATATGTAATTACCAATCACAAGTTGGAATGAGGCTCCAGACCCAATCATTCCCGTTTTCCTCCCATTCCCCCCTCCACCCACCCCCCCCCCCCTCTCACGTTTGAAATGGTGGAAACTTTACAAACAAATCTTTTAATGGAGTTTCATACCCTATACTCCCCTCCTTCCCCACCAGACTTCCCCCTTCCCCTTCCTTAGAAGGTTGAAAGTTTTATCCACATCAGTTTTTAATAGGGTGTCGCCCCCTCCATGCTACCCCCCCCCCCCTCATCCCATCTCCTCCTGGTCGATGAACTAACTTGTATAACACAGATATTACCTTCATCATGGATTCTCATCTTCTTGCTGAAAAAACGAAAGCTGTTTAAACAAGCCATCTGCTGTAACGACATTAAAAGTGTGTGATTTGTCTCCCTAAAAGATACAGCAACTTCGAACAAGATGAGGACCACTTGTAAGACACTACAAACCACCACCTTTCGGAATGAGTTGACATTTAAAGTTGGAGTACAACTTGGAAAGATTTCTTTAAATCTATACTCTTTTGGACACCATCACCGATGCATAGTATTCGTAATTTGTGATAGCGCTCATGTCTGTCAGATTTGACACTCCTGGCGCTCCACAGTAAGAACGTATTGAGGCGCCACTTCCGTTTCACGTATTTAAAGGTATGACGGATCAGGGGGGTGTTTCACAAAGATCCTAAGTTGAACTTATCTCTAAGTTGGACTTAAAAATTATGGAAAGCCATTAGCATCTTTGAAAATATTTTGTAAAAGTTATTTTGAAAGGCATAAAATGTTGATTCAAATCATTCATATTTTCTATCATCAAGTAGACTTCATGTTCTGGAATGTGGAATTCATAAAAAGTCTAAAATACTTTAATTTCTGCTTTTGAATATATTTCAATTTAAGGCTCCAATGGCTGTCCATAATTTTTAAGTCCAACTTAGTGTTAAGTTCTACTTAGGATCTTTGTGAAACACCCCCCTGGTTCCTTGCCCTGTGGGTATGCTGTTAGGTATTTCTATCTACAGCTCTCGCTCTTAACCCGGGTGTAGTTGATAGTCAGTGAATAATTCCTTGAAATGCAATAACGACTGCAGGGGTTTAGGCCAGGGGAGTGTTTCACAAAGATCCTAAGTAGAACTTAACACTAAGTTGGACTTAAAAAGTATGGACAGCCATTGAAGCCTTAAATTGAAATATATTCAAAAGCAAAAATTGGAATATTTGAGACTTTTCATCAATTCCTCATCAAGAACATGAAATCTCCCATGATAATAGAAAATATGAATGATTTGAATCAACATTTTATGCCTTCTGAAAAAAAATTACAAAATATTTTCAAGGATGCTAATGGCTTCCCATGAATTTTAAGTCCAACTTAGAGATAAGTTCAACTTAGGATCTTTGTGAAACACCCCCCAGGGTGTATTAAACATTTACTAAGCCTTTTTAAGGCATTTGTGCTACGGAGACGTGATTCATGAGAAATAATGTCTATTTAACTATTTTTGTTAATAGTTGAGTGCCCCATGTGACTTTAGTATTTCTGTCTCTCTCGATATGGAGGATGGAGATATATCTTTATGTTTATACTAAAAATTACACAAAATATGACTCGTTGCTTTCTCGACGAGCCAGAATATTATTATTGGGTATTCTGTCACGGATTTTATGAAGAGCGGTTTGTTAAACAGACCTGACACGCTGGATAACATGAATCTAAAGACATGCTTTCCCAATCAAAACAATAAAACATTTGTATCAGCGTTCAGAAGTTGTTGGGCTTGCAGGGATTTATTTTGAAGGAAAACAGGAAGGGTTCTGATGACCTTATCCTCCGCTTATCCTGGCGCCTCTATCATCGAATGATATAACTTAATGGCGAGCTGCAAATCCCCGGCTACGCAATGGTTATTATAGAAAGCCCATTGATACATTATCTCGGCTTTTAAAGTCTCTATGGATTTTATTATAGTTATATCAGCACTAGTGTGGCCTCTTCTACTTCTCCGTCTTAAAGGTCAGGTGCAGTTTTGGAAGAGCGCTCTAAATATCAAATATAGGCCTATTACTTACAATTGGTAGACAATGTGATAAAAAATACTTGCTGTAAAAGGTTATTTGCACTTATTTTTGAGGATGCCTTTACGCCCTTATCTCATTCACACCTAAAAACACAGTTAACTAAAGGAATAAAAATGAGATGAATTCTGTAGAATATGATCCTTTTTCTATATTCATGATATTGGTAAAGGCTTTTGACTCTCGTATTCTCATGTTTATGAAAATATTGTCCAAACCATTCCTCTCATCCCCACTATAATCACACTGTTTTGATGTATAGTGGTCTAGTGGATACGTCGCCGGACTGTGGATTGCATGGTTCACAGTTCGAGTCCCGCCGCGGCACAAATGTACTTTGGTAAGATATTTCAAGGTATTTTACCCATGTTTGTCTCTCTCGGCTCATGCGTATGAAATGGGTTCATGATTATGATACAGATTGATGGCCTGAAGAAAAAACGCGGGATTAACACTTTTGATACTATCCTGGATAAATATGACCATCGTTAATCTATACAACAAAATTCGCATAACAAAAGACACACTATCAAACAAGAATTGAAGGTCAAGATGATAGATGGATAATAATGATAAAAATATTGATATTATATCCTAGAAAGAAAGAACGTTTCAAGGAGGCTAAGAGGAAATATCCATAGCAGATACGGGTTCATTCAAATGTCATGGTATCTTTTTTTTGAAGAGTACTTTGTGTGGCACCCATAAGTCACCATAAATCTGAGGTGGATTGTTTCATGCTTCTAAATGATGCTCGTTCTGAGTACGTTTCCATTGGCTAATAGATGTCATAATCGCATGTAGTTATATACGTCTTTAACCTTTCATATGCATTAAACGCAAAGTGGTATCATTGAAGGACCGTTAAGAAGAATAGCTGTAAATACCAATTCCTTTCCAATCATCCCCGTGTACAAAGAAATCGGACTGGGGTAGTATTTTCGCTTTCCATGTTGTTAATCGTTCGAATGCATAACAACAACAAAATGTCCTGCACTTATACTTTTGATAAATATATTGATGACGTTATAAAAGAAGATAGAAATAGTGCGCACATTAAGGCCACTCAAATGGAAACAGAACAAGTGGCCACTGTAGACAGGTGACCTTTATAGAAAGGTGGCTGCTCAAACTGGTTGGACTGTATCTTTTCTTTCTTTCATATGAAACTCCTTAAAAAATTCAAATCCGATTCCTTTCAGCAGTGGGGACGTAGGTTACATATCAATTCTCCCCGAATTAATCATCTTGAAGAGCTACTATGCACCCGCGGTGTCGTAACGCTAGAAAATATCTGTTTATTCTCATGTCTATGAAAATATTGCCCTAATCATTCCTCTCGTACCTCACTCTAATTGCACTGTTTAGAGAGTCAGTCCCTCTCAAATCACCCACAATTATTCCGATTCTCTCAAACGACGCGTCCTAATTGACCTGCAAGTACATGTATGCTATCGTCTCGAACAAGATGCGTCTGTCGTTAAAAGGATTCTTTTAGGTTGGCTTTATACATATATAAAGTTGCACCACTCGTTCTGAATCTCGGTAAGGGTGAGGTTGTCTTCTGAAGTTTCGGGATATCGAAAGTTCATTACATGGATTAGGGCTCGTTATTCTGAAGATGTACTAAATTTCGAATATCACACACCAAAAATCCAAAATCTGCGTTTAATCAGATCTTCTTGTTGTTATTTTTTCTTTAAGTACACTTATCCCATGATTCGTCAACATCACAATACAAAATAATTTTGTTTTTTGTATATAACCAGCCATTCAGAAAAGTATACAATATCATCGATTAGTTTCCTAGTGTCTAACGAAGAAGATCTCCAAATCATATCCCACCGCTGCCACCGTAAATTGCATGTCGAACAAAAAATTAACATTTAATTATAATAATGTGGGTTCTTGCATAATTATGGTGCTCGTGTCTGTCAGACTTGACACTTCAGGGCCCCGTCTTACAAAGAGTTACGATCGATCCAAATCAATCGTAAGTCCTCCAATCAATCGCAAGTTTGCAGTCTCCTATCTCTTATGTACATAGTTACGATTGATATCAATCGCAAATAAGTTACGATTGATACCAACTCTTTGTAAGACAGGGCCCTGGCCCTCCACATTTGTTATTACAGCGATATGAAGGCTGCCATTATGGCACTCTAGCATTTCAAGAAATTAATTCCTACCAGGTACTCATTAACATCACCTGAGTGGAGTATGGCAAAATGTAGATTAATGTTTTGCCAAAAGACATCGATCTACGGGACTCTTACAGCGGACCATGTAGTATCCAGTACACAACAACACCTTGTACTAACGCTACTTCTACTACTTCTACTACTACTTCTACTACTACTACTACTACTACTACTACTACTACTACTACTATGACTTCTACTTCTTCGACTACTACTATCACTACTGCCACCACTACAATTTTCACTACAATCATGACAATCATGATTCTATCTGTGTAGTGCTGTAGATATGTCTAAGACAAAGTAATACTCAAGTACTACTTTCCCCATAATTACCGTGCACATGTTCTGTCGCATCTCTGTTTTTATTGACCCTAAAAAGAACCATTAGTTTTACAATATTTATATAAAGAGATATCTAAGTGGAACTATTTACAAACTATATCATGTCTATAACACGTTCAAATAAATACAAAACATTACAAAGTCTTCAAATTGTCAAAGAGATTAACCGAAAAGATTCATTTCTTAAACAACAGAAAATAAAACGTCATAAACTAGGGTAACGTTTTATCACTCCATCCATTATTCTTTGCCGGCGAGAGTTTTATCATGATTCATTTCTCGGTACAAAGTAGTAAATCTGTATTTCAGCTATTTTCAACCATTATTCGCTTGTCAGGTTTTGCCTTGTATGTTCTAGCCACACTAAAACGCGTGCCGCAATAAAACAAATGTCTACGATTATGCTCGGGACTTCCGAAGGGAAATGTTTATATTCTAGCTTAGCATTTCCTATCTCCTTTCGTCTTCAGGATTTATGGGGGAAGATTAGTCTTTTTTATACCGACCCACTGCCCTGGATACTCAACCCCGGGGTTTGATATGATCACTCTTCTTCCCTGGGGGGATTTAGACGAACAAAGATATAAACCCGAGGAAAACTAAGAAATGGTTCATCAAGTTATCTTTCATTTCACTGCTTTAGTATTGGAAACCCATAAGATGATCTGGTAAGATAATCGAATGATTTATTGTTCTAGCATTGATTTAGCTTTGAAACCGATTCTATACAGCAAAAAAGAAATGTAAGTCTTTGTCTTTCATTATGGTTTCAAGAGCATGTATGGTTGTGATATGTGGGCGATTCTTTCAAGTTTATTGTGGCATGAATAGATAACAGGCCTGCCTGAATATATATATATCTTATATGGATTTTAAGAGACGTTTCACTGTCTAGACTGATTTGAACATGAGCGCAAAAATCGACATTAGCCAATTTTCAATAGCCTTGTGTGTCGCCTTTTGATATGTGTGAACATGCCAATGTCTTGGCCTGAATGTGAACATGATTAATTTGTTTCTAGTCTTTGCATTCGTGTGTTTAAAAAAATGTATTAATCATTACAAAATATTAAAAGATTTATAGGAAACACATGTTAGACTCATTTCGTACGTTAAGGAAGTACATTCAAAGATGGTTTTGTAACACGTTATGATAAACATAGCATTCTCCGAGAAAAAAAAACAATGTGCAAGTGTTAATGAGTTAATCTAATTATCTGGCATCATGCAGCAGATAATTATACGTATTACACGAATTCCTGTTTAAAGGTCAGGTACGTTCCAAGACGATGTTACGGGGATGGAACCCAGAGGGTATAGATTTCGAGGACTTTGGGTTATTAATTTATGATAATGGATCTAGCATGCTATGTCGACATATACTTTACATTGAAGGTATCAATGTCTTTTTATCCATATTACACTTACCATCCCCTCAATATGAAAAACAAGTTATGCTCTCATCGTGTGATAATTGAACGAAGATGATAATTACGTTTTGAAACATGCTGAACAAAATGTTTGAATCAAATCAAAAATAAAGATGAACTGAAAACAAGATGATGCTAATTGATTGAAAATGAGAAATGAATTGTACAAATGTGCATGCGAGGACAGTATGCAATCGAACAATATGTTTCTTGAAAAGAACAAACAATTTATAATGTACATGGTGTATACAAAATTGTATGTATGTATTATTATGTATGTATTAGAAATGTAAAAAAGCGTTCTAAATCAAGGTAACACGTATAAACACTAATAAGGAATTGCCAAATTCCCCAGATTTAGGGATTTTCGTTTGTGGACAGCAAATAATGACATCAAATGGTCCAATTCCACACTGATTTTCAGCTATCTATTGTACAACCTAGGAACGTCAACATGTTTTCCTTGTAGCTATATACCAAATTATATTCTCCCTCGTCCTCAAGAATAATTCACTGAAAGTACACGCCGTCACCTTGCCTGTTACATTCACCTACTTTTCAGTGCCACTCTTTATAGACAAAAATCACGTACAACCACTTCAGGAAATCAATTTTGGAAAAGACGAGGGAGTAAAATGCATTACAAGGAACTGGAGCACTAAATAGTATCTTATTGGCCACTTTTCAGAGCAATTTCAGGGTTTTCCTTCTCTTCAATTGGTGTGTAAACGTGTGCAGCGTTTGCAGAAATGATAGGTTCTTTAGAATGGGGATTTCAAAAGGCGAGTGTTATTTAAGCGAATATATGAATCTACAGGTGTTTATCAGTGAATGATACTTTGTCTCTAATTTCGCAATATGGCCAAATTTGCAGAAAAGTTTATATCACATGTGTGCGTTTTTGTGGGCAGCAAGATTGGGTTGATTCTGTCCATGCTGATCATTCCAGAACCTCATTGTGTCCATTGTAGTCCTATGTAATTCTGCACAAATTATTATGATATGCACAACGATCTTCCCCAATTGCATCTAGACAATTTCCTTAACAAGATCATCGTATGATCGATAATCAACTTGATTTTTAAAAGCCAGGGCCCCCTCCCCCTATTATTGAAATAAGAACAAACAAGAACTTACTTGAATGCCACTGTACGAAGAGGATTGTAACCATTGTGACCGAACATGCCGCCAAGATAACTGCTAAGATGATCAGTCTCTTCTCCAGCCGTGTTCTCTGAAATAACGGGCTCGTCGTCGTCTTCACTTCTGGAACTCCCCGTTGGTCCCCCTGTGCGGGGAAAGTGAACGTGGTCGCTTCCCTGGTGCAGTGGCCGTTGCTGAGACTAGGCCGCAGACAGGGCGAGTCCGCCACGGAATCGGGACTGGGTATCCCGGTTAAGTTTTCTCTGTAGGGAATTGGGAGAAAGTAGAGCGAGTAATTGGTGATATCTTTCTTAATCCAAGCATGTTTTGATGATTGCAAGCCGAAACCTCTAGCTCATTTGATGTCAGTAATAATTGATGGAGACGATTAATACGTGTCGAATGAATACATCAAAACTGCTGCAGCTAGCCAGAAAGTGCCAGAAGGGTGATATATATATATTAACTGGTGCCGCCCTTCTACATAGATTCAATGCCCTCTGGCCCCCAGCAGACAGATATTTCAACCCTTTCCATAAAGTACCAAAAAGGTGGTGGAAACACTTGGAGAGTCATTCATATAATATCATCTTTAATGAGAGATGTCGGATTAAATCGCCAATCAAGTTTGCTGACAGCATTATATTTTACCAAAAGAAAGGACAGTTTTTTCTTCAGATTTGGTCTCATGCCCTCCTTCCCGGGCTACGCCCGCACATGCGATTCAAATGCAAATGTGTATTGATAAGACTGTATTGGGGAGAATACTCTTACCTTTTCTAATTCAAAGTAATATCCTATTAAGAATGGGAAAATAAAAAAACAGAGTCTTAGATACCATGATTATAGCTATAATAAGCAGCATTGTCATAGTCCACGTATTATTGTTAAAAGTCCTTTTGATAGCACTCGGATAAAATAAAATCTTAATCCGTGCAATTTCATTTTTCATTTATATAGCTATCTTAACGATTCTGTCTTCATCGGTAAAATCCAAGATTGCAAGAATCATTGGTTTCATGCAGCAAATAGGTCAGTATCGTCATAAGATATGAACCAATTATGTTCCGCTTTCCTGTTATCTATCTTTATCTGACTTTATTTTCATTGAATACCTCATTAATATTGCACTACATCCGTATTTTATCAATAGATAATGCCATCTTTATTTCTCTCTAAGCAATTTCGGTGATGACGGGGCTCCATTTTATTAATAATACGATCACCTTAAAGTTTGTTCTTTCTTAATTACGTAAGGCTGTTCATTTTTCGCTTTGTAATCACTCACTATATTGAAAACTCTCATGTGTGTGCGTGTGCGTATGCGTAACCCACACAAATGCCTTCCCACATTTTTGGTACATTAATCTCATGGGATCAAGCACTTTCAGTATTTCACCAACTTTAGAGGATCTGACACCTTAGGGTGACAATGTCCCGGATTTCATTTTTCACCCGAATCACTTCCATCCTCCGTAATTCATTCAATGTAGTCTTTTGGGGAGGTTAATAGTATAATATGCTCCACTGGAGGGCAGGAAGGTGTGAAACACAGACAGGTGTTTCCTTCAAAATAGAGAAAGAGCGCCGTCATAGACATAATACAGAGGAGTTGGAGGCGAATGAGGGCATCTTAAAGTAGGCCGTGGTAAGGATTTTACCATATTTCAAATTGATCCATGCGATGATTACATATGATCTTTTTGTAAAATATCTCAGTCAAGTTTTTAAAGTTTACTTCTTATTGGAAAATTGTTGAATACCTTGTAATCTTTTATATAAAGTCAAATCGGAACGGTTTAATTGGAATCAACATAAATTTGTATGTCAACTAGAATGGTAGATTAATAACAACTTCCATCCTTCCATCATATTTTTTCTTCGACACCGTTGAACAAAGTAAGTATACCTACGTAGTAGGAACTATTAGATGGCAAATCATAGCACTCGAGGAGAAAGGTCTTGTCGCTTGAAATACATGGAACCTTCACGATTGTGACGAGTTTCGTTCTCTTCAAATTATTTAAGGGTGTGACGAATTTAACCTAAATCCGAGGATTTCATTCCCAATCTTGACTATTTCTTGACTAATTTCATTTCATTATCATGATGAATAGAGTAATTAGCGGTTATCATAGTTTATGCTCATCCAGCAGTTAAATTGTGGATTATAACAATGATGATTCATGAATGATTCATTTGTAGGAAGTCTAATGCTATCTGTAGCTATAAAGTATAATCCTATAAAGCTTTAATGTTTTTTTTCTTTAACAATGGACTGTAAGAGAAAATCATCATATAAAAAAAATGGGCAGAATTTGACACGCTCACACACATACACACACATACGTATACGCATAAATATTTTAGATAATAGATTGAGTGGAGTTTTCCTTGACACTTAATATGAATACTATCTACATATCTTGAGTTTGCTACAGGAATTCATCAATTCATTTAGAATTAAGCCTGGACTACACATCTACACATTATAATACAAAAGGAAAACTAATAGGCCTAGAGATACAAATGGAAATGATAATAAAGGACCTAGCGCATGCAAGGCTTGAAAGTCCCTTTACATTATAGTTTTAGTCTCTTTAGTTTTGCTCAAGTATAAACACCTCCCATAATTCATGTTCATCTGTGGAAGGGCACGAGGTGTCACCTGAACACTAGACTCCATTTCAATTGGTCGGCATCTTCTTACATCCTCTCCGCATACCGGTTAGGTCTAGAACCCTCGTGTAGAGGCATGCGACCTCATGTTTGCCCGCGGCGAGACAAGTATCCCGATACACTTCATCGTTTCCGCTCCTGATCACACAGATCGGTGTAGGGAGTGATCATCGTCTGTCTCACCAGATTGCTATCCGTAGTATGAACTACAGGTAATATGTGTATGCAGTGACAATCGTGACAACTGCAAAATGGCATGTCTTTTTATTGTAATATTATTGAAGATCACTAAACTATATACCTAGACGTTGTGTGTCTGGACTGGTTATCTGCTAATAGGGGACCTATTAAGACCGTGACTGTCATTCATTATTGTGATATTCTTGAACAGGTATATCTTCATTTCGTAGATGTATTGCATGGCTTATGTATTCTCTTATGAAATTCGATTTCAAATGGAGGTTGCCACAAGGCTGTATACTAGGTTCTAATTTATTCATCCAGGCGATAATGTACCATATGGGGCCAGTCACCACGAAATGAGTCCAGTGTCGCATTAGGCTCAATCGTAGTAATAGCGATGTCTAGTGTGTATGTACTGAAAATTGACCCACCTACCACATTTAAGATTTTTCCAAAAATCGACTTATTAATTTCTTGTAGTTTATGTCCCCAGAGCTTAGGTCACGAAAATATCTCCTTCTAACATTTTTTGGCAAATAATATAGGCTATGTAATCTGAAATTATCACGAAAATGATGCATTTCTCAAAACTGGGTAATCCCATTGTTTATAAAGTCCAATTAGGTTTTTGTTCATTTTTCTGGATATACTTTATCAATTTTAATGTGTGACCCCTTAATTTAAAGCTTACTTAATGTAGATTCATATAATACTTAAAAACAGGAATAAAAATTTTGACCAACTGGACTCATTTCGTGGTGACAGGCCCATATGTTTTCAATGGCATTCATCACATTTGCAGATTACCCCATTAGGTCAATCTACAAATTTATTAAAAAAAAACATATAATCACCAGATGACAAAAAGTCGTAAGTTCATACATAGTAACACAACAAAACAAAGCATCGAATTGAGCGGTGAGACCCCCCCCCCCCCCCCGGGAGGGGGGGGGGTTGGGGTGGGGAGGGCGTTACTCCCCTCTTGACTGGCTACGCACCCGCGTCCAGAAAAAGCGTCGAAATGGTGTCTTTTTTTAGCTATATAGGCGGCGTCGCCGACGTTTCCTTTTAAAATGTTTTTTTCAAGCACTTAACGCACAAAAAAACAAAAAAGTGCCATTTTAGGTTTACAGGTTTAGACGTTTTCGGAAAGTGCGCGATACATAAGCCATTAGGGTCCATTTCAGAGGTTGATAGACACGGGGGGGGGGGCTGGTAGTGAGCACTAATTTTTTTTATTTTTTGTTTGCCCTCGGAAATTTGAATATCACGCAGACCATTATTTTCGCTCAGTCTAGGGGCTGAGGAGTAGTGTTATCATTAAATCAGGGCCAGGGCCCGTCTTTTTTTGTTTTGGTCAGGGGGATCCGCGCCTGGTCACATCGTTGGTGAGACAAAAAGCTCAGAGAAAGGGCGTCAGGCTGAGAAACATAAAATACACGAAGACACGAAATGCGCATTTGAAAAAAGAGACAAGGAAAGAGTTTAACTAGGGTGAAGAAAAAGGACCTCCCCTTGTAATGTCGGTGGATCAGAAAGAAGCAATTAACGTGTACCAGACGTTTGCCTGGCACAGTAATCTCTTAATCTAATTAATCTATTAATTGAAATCAGCATCCGAGCAAAGATGGATAAAGTAAGGGGTAATGAGGATGGACATTCAACGGGGGAATATTAAGTGGTTGTCGTGCATTACAAGGACGAACGAGCTCACTTAAGGGTTAGGGGCCGGTGATGTAAGGCAACGTTTTGCAAGAGATATGTAATAATTATGCCTGGTAAGCGCTCAGAGAGGGTTTTTTATATTAAGCTCTACATGAAACCAGATTTTGTATTAATATCATTATCACCACACTAAGTCATCACCGAACCATTTGTAGTTCTATTCTGAATAGTAAGTATTTTCTTCCAGTTCACGTGGCGTCAAAAATCGTCTGCTTAGCCTTCTGATTAAAATAAAGTTACTTCATATACGTTATAATAATGATTCTCGGTTAAATATGATAACGCTTAACACAGAATACCGTCTCAAAGCGGTGCATACAAGTGTGCACCCTTTGCCACTACTGAGGAGTATTCCTATCATTATAGTCACCGTGAAGTCATATGGCACGTTTTATCACAAAGGTTTTCGTCATCTTGCCAGGTCCCTATTACTCTCCTGGGTATAAAGTGGCTAATGCAGATTGATGTTTTGACGAAGGACAATAGTGCATTTTCGGGGATCGAACCAAAGGATCGACACCTCTACATTAAGAAGTGAATAAATAAAATTCAGAAATGAATAAACCATATATTTGAGAGCATTGAAATACAAAGTAGAAGGTGTAAAACGCATCAAGCATAGCCTTGTGCCATGTACGCCTGAGTCAGATTCACCATTAACACAAATAACCGTGCAATATTTGTTTCCGGTATCTATTTTACAGAACACTTATTAATTTCCTGAAATGTCATATCTAGGGATGTGCATTCGTTTACAATAAAAATAGGATGTTCGAAGAAAATATATGTCAAAGGAAATGTAGATATTGTGATTATAAGCCCCGATTCAAATAATTGTAACGGAAATGCGAGGATCATGGAGAAAAGTGAGATGAAACGATCAGGAAACGACATGAAAATTCAAGCTGAGGTTGAGGACGAAGGAAGAATAAAAGCGAAAATAAATTTCATAAAAAGATAGTACTTGAGAACGGACAAGGAGAGTGAGGGAGATAGAAGGAAGAGAGAGAGGTGGAGAGAGACAAAGAATGGTAGCGAGACAGATGGATAGAGAGAGAGAGAGAGAGAGAACACAGAGGGTGGGATAAAAGATGAGAGGAAGAGACACTGCTAACACCAGCATCCTGGCCTTTACATCCTTGATCACAATTTCATTTTGTAGCTATAGCTGAAGCTTTTTCCCCCAAGAGGCAGTCATTTCGTGGTAATGTCACATCAGGGGGGAAACAGATCGATATACTATTACCAGATAATTCTACTAGCGTGGATACCACTTGGGAAGAGATGCCACTTCACTCAGACATGCACCTGGTAGAGATCACGACTCTCGGGTGAGAGGACTTGCAAGGTGTCAACGTGGAGCCGAGAGATAAAGAAGCCCCAACCTACCCCTCTCCCTCTCTTCTACGATGCAATCCACTTTACGTATACTCAGACAGGATAGTTCAATATTACACATCCCCATTGGAATAAGTTGGTGCAACCTTAAAGATAAACTTGAGTTCTGGTAAACAAAAAAAAACAAAAAAATTCTCACAGAATCAAACGAAACTTTCACTGAATGTTCAAGATTACAAATAAATGGCATGTGCCAAACAACTTTGGAATAAAATGTATATTGGCTGAGTAAAGAGCATAGAAAGTTAAGAAAATCAGGTAGTACTAGCCCCGACACCATTTGTGTACTCCTATATACATCCTTCTGTGTACAGTGCTTGTTACTTTACCAAGACTGGGCCAAATTTATTATGATTTTGATGACTCCAGAACCTTGCAATGCACACACCAATACTTACATGCTACATGATCAACTTTTTCTGATCCATTCCACACCTTTTCTTTCAAAATGCAATCGCATTACCAGAACTCACCTTTATATTTAACACATACCGTACTGTGTGGCTCCCCTTTAGAGCACCGGTGCTTAAACTTCTTCCCCGCCCTCAAAATGTCCACAGCTCCCCCCCCCCCCACCATATCAGAAAATATTCTCACATGGCTACATCTAGAATTATTGGAATTTGAAACATTTCAGAATACAGGTGGAAATATTTCAATGAGCCTTGCTACTATTATTACCTTGATCATTGTATCTACAATAGTGTCAATTTTATACGAGTGCAAAATGCAAGAATGAGCGCAATTGGTGTTAGAGGATTGGTCTAGAACGGGAATCACATGACCGTAATACGTAGCTGATGATTCCGTCAAAAACCAGAAGCCAGATACAAAAGTACATGTAAGTGTGTATATAATGATTTTCTTTTTTGAAAGGTAAAATAATAAAATATGTTCAGGGTTTTCGTTTCCCTTTATTTCCCCGAATAAATTAACAAGTACTGACCCCGGTACTGACAGAAGGTGAAAGTAAATCAAATTAACATTCGCATTTAGCAGAAGGATCATACTACAAGTCACAGCGGGATCACGTACATTAGACGAAAAGCCCTAACGTAAAGAAAAAATAATTGCCCTTCACCTTTAGAAATATGGGAGGAGGATGAAGATACACGACTTAACGACTGCAGACAGTCAATGGCATAGACGTCACAGAGAGAGAGAAGAAACAAAGAAATAGAATGACATAATATGATCGTCATCTTCATATGGAAGAGGCGTATAGCCGTCCTAAAGTGATATCGATCCACCGTGATCCCCATGGCGTATATCAGTTGCATCTACACGATCCTCTGTAGTATTTATAGACAGCTGCTCGGTCCCAGGGACGAGAATTCGTGAAATGCTCGGGTCTGTTCTCGACGAAAAGATATTTCATAGTCCATTCACTGTTATTACTACTATCATTTAACAAAGGGAAAAATAAACAGAGAAAGAACAACGGAATTATAGAATATCAACGCGTTTAGATCTATGGATCAAATCCGACAGCCTTGTACAGAATATCATCTTAATTTATTTCCATCACACTACTTTTATCCACGTCATTGTTCCGAGTAAATTAATTGGATTTAATTCGATTTATGGTTATGACTAGAATAAATGCAACTGATTAAAAAGTCTAGGACACGTGTTGTCTTGGCGCTCTTATAATGAAAATATCATTATTTAGTTTAGGATATAATATCATTTATATTTCTTGTTCCTCCTGTCTATTATGTAGACTTTGACTTCACCACGATCTGAATTGCCGGTCGTCTTGATATACATGTACATGTATAGCAGTCTTGTCACACAAGAAATAATGATATAACATTGTACATTCTGCTTTTATTATTGCATTAAGACTGGATAGCATCTCAGAAGCTATCGTTATAACAGATGTTGCATTTTAAGGTTCTCCCAAAATAAATCGGTTACTTCAATTTGGTCCTTGTGTTGACTGTACACGCCAAAGTGAGTCTGAAGTTTTCGACAAACACTCGATGCTTAGCGGTCCAGAGAACGTGAAGAGAGTGGATATCTGTTGAAATGAGCCAAATTCCCTCTTGGATGTGTCACAACCTCGGTCACCTGCGAAAAGAACTGGCGATGTTCGGCTGGGGGATCGATGGCGGTGAAACATTGACGATGACGAGTGTTTGGAGGGAGAGTCTGAGATTCAATGCTGAAACACGTGACGATAATAGGAATGCATGATGTGCATGGGAAACTGATGGAGGACAAACAAAACCCGTCTGTGAATCCGCATGTTAGAATAAAGTGTTTTAATTACGCCTTTACTCATTAATTGCCTTGTTGTTCTGTATAATTCGTTAATTGTTGGTGAATTAGAACAACGTACACAATGAAAAACATATTAAAACCTATCGGAAGCACTATGCAATTCATCGTCCTCTTTGTGGTTATTATCTAGTATGTGTCCCACTGTCTCTAGTCTAAATGTTCAAGTTTGTTCGGTTGTAGCTAATATCATGGAGTTACTAATATATATATACATCTGAATACACCCTTCTGCTAAAATTTATGGAAAATGCCACTATAAAAGTCCCACTTGAACAGTGAAGGAAAATGAAACCCAACCAACTTTAACTGATAGCTTTATACAAAATATTTGGTTATTCCACCTATTTCATTACTGAGCAAGGAAACCGATCTCTTCAAAGCTGGCAGTTTCCTTGCTAGCCACTCTTCCATGGGAGACGCTACTCTGATGAAAAATGTGATGTCAATCCTTTGACTATTGTGACCTTCATATTAAAAGGAATAGTTTGTTGCATAATGACTGGGTATGTACACCTAGAGACGGCATCGATGCAAATAGCAGCCATCTTTTTACTGCGGCATCTCAAACAGGTGATTTCTTTGAACAATTCCATGTACGTCTTTTTCACTCTTTTGAATCTTCGGGGTAGCTTTATCTGATCAAGCAACAACTTATGCATGTTCAATTAAAAGAAACGGCTCAACGGTGTGAAACAGCTGAACCAAATAGGTTGTCACCATCAATTAATATGAGAGAACATCCGTTCATTTGAAAACATTACCAAAAGGTCTTTAATTAGGAACCGTTAAAATGCATTTCACGTGTGAGTGCCCTACATTGTAACTAAAATACAGGTCAGTGGGTATTTCACAAGCTGTATTCTTCTTACGCCACTATTTCCATCAAAATGGCGATTCCAATGGAAAATGGAGATCATGAATTCGACACCTTGTTGCCAATACGAAGGTTATATTTTTATTATCATTTTAACACCATTATTCATTAATGGATTATATAGTGCCACATAAATATAGGCCCACTGATTTGTACACTTTCTAATCATGAATAAATGTGTACTTCATCGCAATCTAGATCAAAAGATTTTCACTTATTTAAAAGAAATCGACAACTAAAGGAGACACTCCAGCAAAAAGGCCTTGATGATGATTAGTCTAACCGCCACCTCCTTGAATATAAAATGGGGGCTGGCAATTGGCAACGCCTCAGTCCGAGGTACATGTACGTAAGACAATCGATTTTGCTGAATCACTCTGGCAGGTATACTGTTCATAAATCTTTACTGAGGGGCTGGATACAGTTGATCCAGCTGCCTCTTAGACCTTTCTACGAGAAAAGCAAACACATTAACGCCTCCAGTATACACATCGAGCAAGAATTTGGTAATATATCCGCTTTAATGAAATGAAGCACGTCCACACACGTGTACAGGTATCTAATCCTAAGGGTCGCTGTGTTTTGAGTATTATATGACCATAGATTAAAAGTTTTGACATTGGATAGGCCTATAAATATAAACACAAATGTATCGTATAATACATTGGTACGGATTATCGGAGCTCTGTAGTATGTAGTTCCCGTATTAACTACTGATTTGTGGTTATTCCACTAGAGTGTGTGCGTGTGTTTGTAGGCGCGTGTGTGTGCGTGTGGGTGTCGTATTGTGGTGTCATATGTAACTATTCAGGAATGTTTCGTTTCAAAGGATGGTACATACGAGCTATTAAATCTTGAGTTTTTAATATGCTGAGTTCTTCAACAGGAGAACCGAACATACGAACAATCAGGAAGACAGACGTTTTTTGAGGACAACAGATGTCCTCCTTTAGCTGCACCAATTCCGTATTCAACGACATTTGTTATTATCTTAGACGAATGCTTTTATTGAATATAAGTTAGATCAGACAAGGTACTAATACACAGCAGTAAGGGTCGAAGGTCACGCTTGGTCACTGATTGCGTTTTTTGTTTCTCGTTAACAGGGGACATCGATTGTCCTTTAATATCGGCCGTTTCCTTGATGCAAACAAACCCAAATGTAAACCCTTAAAAGAAAGCTATTTTATGTAAATATAAAACGTAATCTTTATGAAAAACAGATAAGTTGTGTACTACAATAACTGTCATAAAAAGTTCTAAGGATTGCCAATACATATATCTTCAGAATATGTATATCTACTCCTCGATGCTCTTTTAAAAAATATTTTCCGTATGTGTATTAAAACAACGTTTTTATTGAAAGAAACGATAAGTTTTTTATCTATGCCGTGGCTCAAATCATGTTTGAGCAGTTCACTCTTGAGATCAACTTCTATCCATCATTTTTTACAGCGAAGGGTTACTGTAACATCCATCGTGAATAGTATGAAAGGATCACCCCGTTGTCGGCGCAGGTCAAGTGTTGGGTGTAAATCAGTCATTCTAAATTTCTGATTTTCAACTTTGTCAAGAGGAGGAGCGTGATATCTTAATATTTGCATTCTTCTCGTCCTTTTGTGATTGTGTATCTACAGTTTTTGTTGAACTCGATCTTGTTTAGTTTTCACTTCTCCTGTCTACTTCTCTTACTTTGTCTTCCCGTCGTCTATGTTGTATTTTCGTTTTTGTTTCTTTCTCATCAGTTTTGTCATTTTCGCTTAATATGTCAATGTCACCGCCCCCTTTCACTCTCTCTCTCTTCTCTCCTCCGGTCTATATTTGTCTCATTATAAGTCATTATATCCTCTTTCTTTTCTATGGGGTAGAATCCTTCATTTTTCTCCTTCACTCTAACTGAATTTTCTCTCTTGTACTGATTTGTAATATTTTCATATCTTCTGTTGCGAGCAATAAAACTCTTCCACACGTCCAGCTGACAATCCAAAATGGCCTCTATCTATTGCGGAAATCCTTCTTTATAAACATGCCCTTAAAATTTGTCAACATGTATTAATTCAAAATATTTATTACGAGATACTGAGATTCGTTTTACGGATAATAAAAGTACTTCTCTGTGTTTAATCTGCTAGACAAAAATCAATCCCAAATAAAATCAATTATTTCAAACCGTGTACGTGTTCCTGTTGTATAGAGGGTTGTGTTAGGGATAAATCTCTGTAGGCCGTAGATTGCCGAGTTGCGGCGGGGAAAGAAATTATCGCAATCAAAATAATGGCCTCGTGTGATATCTTTTCATTAAGTTTCCATTAGTAGCAATTTGATATGATTTCGAATAGTGAAAGCATGTCGCAAATGGAATTTCGCTGCAGGCATGAACGGTGCACTTCGTAATTATAACACCCCTACGAAAGATCCATTTATCTTAGCCAATATTTCCTGTACAGTAGTTGTCTAGGCCAACTGATACATGTATAGGATATTTTAAATTGCCGTTTTATCAAGGGCGTGTCGAAAAGAGATGAGATTTGATTATCAAGGACATAGCTTTAAACATCGAACCCTCAATTCGATATCATACAAAAATTCAACTGATTCCTCCAACAGGCTTCAAGGTTCTAAATAACACTTTGTAAAACTTAATGCAATTTGACAAGGAATTTTCAAATATTGAAAATGCATTTTATGTACAGAATTCAGAATTGTTATCATGTACAAAATAGCGCATGCAGACGCAAATACAACCACATCTAAATGTAATCTGCACTCATTTTTGCCTTGAATATAAAAATTCAGTTTAGATTTATCTTTATAAGACTGTAGGATACAGAACTGGGTATGTATTACAAACATGCCGAAATCTGGAGGCTAGCGAAATAAATGTTAAAGTTAGAAATACATGACATGCTGGAGCGGGGGGTGGGATGGACATGCAAGACTATTGTAAATTTGAAAAAGAAGCATTTAACAAATACCTCAAATACTTTCTGATGCATTTCCCTTGCTATCGCCATGTATATTTTATTAGGAATTAATTTTAGAATCTGTAGAATATAAACAGCGACAGTAGTGTGACTGCATCTCAACACATTACAAAATCTAATATTCCATTGTATTTTTATATGTCCATTTAAATCGAACGTAATTACCGGTAAAGAAAAGCGGATGACATGTCATTGTCAAGCTTCTAGTTTCCTTTAAAGTGCACATTTATCTGGCTGTCTTTAAATTCTATCCCTGTTTTAATGGTTTGTTTTATCTATTTAAAAAAAAATATATATTTATATCATATCATCTTCGGCAATCATTGTATGGATAAGTACGTCCGCATTATTGAACAGACTCCCTTTAATGGTTTAAGGCATGAGATATAAATCAACTAATTTTCGTCCGGAAATTTGTATTACGTTGACCGTGGAATTGAGTTCAAGGGAGGTTACATAAAATCCAATTAATGTGATCACGTGACCAATGCCGAGTGCGTGATCATAATAATGAGTGTGAAAAGCATTCTTCCACATTTTTTTTCTCGTGAAAAATTAAATCTAGACGCGAACGAATTTTAATTTGCGATTTTTTTATGATTTTCTACCTCGGAAGCAAACGGGGACAATGACAATTTCTGTAGTTCGTGCGTGACTGTGCAATAAACTGTCAAATTAAATAGTAACTATGGAAACGTTTGTTGGTTACAAGCAAGTTATTATACATTCTGCACGTATGGTTTTATATAGGCAGTCTGGACCTGGAAATCCCATAAGACATGACCCGCATTTTAATACAAAAGCAGGACAGGAACATATGTAGCATGAAAAACACGTCCTATTTCTGAAAATGCAATGAACAACGAAAATAAGAGTAGAATCCGTCAGTTTTCAATAGTACAAAAACAAACGAAATTATGTTGAGGTCCCAGAGAGCAATACATTCTTTACGCATGTCGAGAGGGGGAAAGGGCGAATGAAAAATCAAATGTTATAGATCTATGTATCTAGACAGGCAGATAAAGCTCCCAGCATGCTAAGACATTTCGAAGGGGGAAAAGAACTTTCTCATATCATCTTATTTGGCGATGTTTGTCGAACCCACAAAACACATTCGTCACGTTTTGCCTCCTGGCGTTTTTTTATATTCGCCACAGTTTTTCAGCGTTGGAGGTTTCGTGCCCATAATTATGAGAGTTGTGTATACAATATGAAAGCATGCCGGTAAAGTACGGGGGAACCGAAATGTAATTTCTCGATCTATTTGCTGTATGGGTTGAACTTGACCCTTTCGTGTCAGTTTGTGGCTGAGGGATGCGACAGGAAATTACTACAGATTGCATCCGATCGAGTTGTCAGTGGTTACATCTACACTATCAGAAATCCAAGCCCAAATCAAAAGATAACACATCAGACACTGACATTTTCAAAGAGCTCGAACGACCCGTCCCCCCCTCCCACTTTCAAAACCAATCTGACATTCATTAAGTATACAAACCAATTTGTTGTTATTTTTCATATTTTTGGAAATTGGATCAGCCGCTGAAGTAAGGGGCAACCCCATGACTGTGGACATTATGGCGCAGATAACATCCCATTTCTAAAGAGTGCACGCTAGAAATAATTCCCCCATTTTTTGGATACGCCTATGGATATCATGATGTCCGAGAATCCAAACCAGCATGGGTGTTGTTAGAAAATCATAACGAGTGGGCTCATCACAACCTAATTACTGATAGAAGCTAAACAACGTTAAGAGGTGAGAAGGGGGTCTTAGGATTACAACATATGCTACCCTCCCCCCCCCCCCCCCCTCTCCCTTTGTAATCCCTGAATCCGTCGTTGTCATTTCGGAATGGTATAAACGAGTACTAACTGATAAACATTAACATGTAACTTGAAGTTCTCGAAATTCGTTTGGCAGTTATTGGATCAAGAGAATTTGGAAGGGCGTTAACAAGTGTCCATCACAATTTTATATTTACGTCGATTTTGAGCGAGAGAATGTGAATTACTTGGAAATATAAATCCGTTGGATTTGACAGGTACAGGGTGCTTTTTTTTTTTTTTGGAAACATCAACGTATCATCATTTCCTATAGCTTCAGAAATGTCTATATTATTATTTCTATAACAAAAATCAACTGGGGCGTTGTACTATGTCCCATGTTTTAAATTATTGTTCTGTAGACATATCATTCGTCAGGCGTCAATATTGAATATAATTATGACGGTAATGATGAAGAAAACTGCTCCACAGCGCATAGCATCTATCACCGTAGTTTTATTTCCCTGAAATAAAAATACAACAGTCCTCAAAAAATATATTTTCCTTATTATTTATCAAAACATTGCTTCAGTTGCCTGTCAAAAAAATCTGCCAGTAATATTTCACTAAAGACCAGTGCGTTATCAAAAACATAAGCAGCCGATGATACGTGTTGATTAATTTTGGGTGCCTTTGTGTTTTTCCTCACGCCATCTTCCTGCCGTTTACCCAAGTGCGTTCGCCCAAACCTCGTACCGGACATGTGCGTGTGCGTGTACGTGTGAGCGTGTGTGTGTGTGTGTGTGTGTGTGTGTCTCTCTCTCTCTCTTTAGTTGTCTCACATAACAAAAAATGTCATAATGGTACTCACAAGGTTAATACATATTTGAGGTTTATGTATTTGTCTATCCTGATACAATTTAGTCCTTGGGTATTTTTCCCCCTAAGCTTTAATTCTCACTCTCAATTCCCTCTCATTAATTAATTTACTCAATGAAGACAATCAACAACATATCCAAACCGGTTGTGATGCTTGATGCAATTTCCGAGATCATTACTACAATGGCATTGAAGTGCTATAATGCCCATGGAGATTATTGGTGCGAACATTCAATTCTCTGAAACATTAATTATCTCCAATTTCCGAGATAATGATTACCAAAAAATAGAATTGTCTTTGGAATCTTGCATTGACCGTGACAGTTGTAAATTAAAATATTAATTCTGTATATTTCCGAAATCATGGTTAGATTGATGATCTTTTTTTCTCGTAATTCTAGAGACAATTAAAGGTTAGAATATATTAAATTCTCTAAAACGATTTTCTGTCCTCTCTAAAATAATTGTTCTGTGTGTGAAATGTGAATCCAGATTAAAAGAATAGAGGAATCACTCTTAATGATGATTCAACCACTACTTGAGAGTGTTTTTCACTATAATATCAAGTATATTTAACTCCAAATGAATAGATCGCTCATTATTTTCCTTTAAAAAGCAGATTGCGATTTCTCTGATTTATAAAAGCGGCATTTAAACTGCACGTGAAGAATGGCGCCGCATTAAAGACGCCATTTCGGCATACCAAAGGTTAATTTCGTCTACCTTCAGATCGATAGGGTGTCTCATTTTACCCCCACTCTCATGCCCTTTAGACCCGTATCAAGATTCCACCTGTAGTGGCAGAGGAACCATTACATGGTTCTCACCTTTCGTATCTCTTTCCAAGAAAGTGTGAGGTGTAGTCTGCCTTCAAGGCTCCAGGGGTTACTTTTCCTCCATAACTGTAATCTGGGTCTACTGGTAAATGCACTCGTTCTACTTCGAAAGCAAGCCGAATTTTTAGAATTCTGTTTAGAGAGAAGACTGGGGGAAAACTAGAAGGAGAGAGACGGAGATGGGATTGTAGATTATAAAAAAAAAGGTTGCATGTCTATTAAAGTTCAAGGTAAATTGCCCATATTAAAGGATTTTATAGAGCACTAAGAGATAACGGCTGCTTGAGCTAAACTGGAGCTTACAGGCTGAGGGGAAGGCTAGAGTGAGACATGCTTTCGATGTCTTGATACTGTTACCCGATAGTCAAGATTTTATAGGTCAAATTCTAGATTGGGCTCAAATACCACTCCGCTACTCCTTCGCTGGAAAGGGCGAAGGGCAAACCAGCGTTATGAAAAACGTGAGGACACTTAATGGTCCGCCAGTTCGTCTTCGTGTCTCATCATCACTGGGTTACCGGTTCAAATTATAGACAAGATTGTTCTACGTTGTCGTGCCATCTGATGAAAGCCAGACAGACTCAAATACATTGTTAGCATAGTATTAACGCCCTCCTTCTTATTAGCCGACGTCTTTTCTTAAGTTAACTGGTATTTAACAATTGGCGAGAAGGATGATGATTGATGATGATGATGATGATTATTATGATGATCAACAGCACTTGTATTTATCTTTTTCAAACATTCAAAGGCGCCCAAATCCTGAAATGATCTAACAAAGAGTAGTAGTCGCTTAATCCAGAGGTACTTCGTACCTAACCACGTCGATGCACTTTAAACAGGGCATTTAATCCCAAATGAGTGATCCCCTTGGATAGGACTTACAGCCATAGGTCCATATTTTGCGTATGCACATATAACAGTGCATGGACCAGCGTTAAGCTTAAATAGACATTGACACCAACTTACAATAAGAATCATGATCATTAGTGCATACGCAAAAATTAAAGGCAATATTTACACGTTTAATTCTACCTTCACGTGTTTGCATGATATCATGCTTTCAACGGTTGCGCCATTCGCTGACGCAGTCATACGCCAGTCAAGAAACGCCATGTGAATAAGAATTTCCTGAATCGAGCTCATTAAGCCGTAGATTTAATTTTTAAACGGATATCTATGTGATGGTGCAGTGGTTGTTGGATGTAATACAGGGAATTCCATGAAATTTGCTAGCCCTACCATCCAATAACATCATCTTAGGAAAAGGTTTACTTATATTTGTATCGACTGAAACCTTTTTTTTGTAACTAGTTCTTTTCAGCTTCAGGTGATTCTAGCCATGTAATTATCATATCAATAAAGATTGTAATAGAGAAGAAAGCTCTAAGGCAGTCCTTTGTTTTCCGATGGTAAGCCTTGGTTTTTCCCTTGATTTCATCTTTACTTGAGGCATAAGTTTTGTTCATATTCTCACATTGGACATTTGAGATCAGCAAATCATTTAGAAGCGGTTCTGCTTCAGAGAACTAGACTAAAGTATCAAGAAGAACAAATATCTTAAGGGGTCAAAATATTATATACCGCGTACCTGGTAAGAAATAGGTGAATTTCGTCGAATAATTTAAACAAAATATAAGCTGCATATGAGCTGCTTAATCCAGAGGTACTTCGTACCTAACCACGTCGATGCACTTTAAACAGGGCATTTAATCCCAAATGAGTGATCCCCTTGGATAGGACTTACAGCCATAGGTCCATATTTTGCGTATGCACATATAACAGTGCATGGACCAGCGTTAAGCTTAAATAGACATTGACACCAACTTACAATAAGAATCATGATCATTAGTGCATACGCAAAAATTAAAGGCAATATTTACACGTTTAATTCTACCTTCACGTGTTTGCATGATATCATGCTTTCAACGGTTGCGCCATTCGCTGACGCAGTCATACGCCAGTCAAGAAACGCCATGTGAATAAGAATTTCCTGAATCGAGCTCATTAAGCCGTAGATTTAATTTTTAAACGGATATCTATGTGATGGTGCAGTGGTTGTTGGATGTAATACAGGGAATTCCATGAAATTTGCTAGCCCTACCATCCAATAACATCATCTTAGGAAAAGGTTTACTTATATTTGTATCGACTGAAACCTTTTTTTTGTAACTAGTTCTTTTCAGCTTCAGGTGATTCTAGCCATGTAATTATCATATCAATAAAGATTGTAATAGAGAAGAAAGCTCTAAGGCAGTCCTTTGTTTTCCGATGGTAAGCCTTGGTTTTTCCCTTGATTTCATCTTTACTTGAGGCATAAGTTTTGTTCATATTCTCACATTGGACATTTGAGATCAGCAAATCATTTAGAAGCGGTTCTGCTTCAGAGAACTAGACTAAAGTATCAAGAAGAACAAATATCTTAAGGGGTCAAAATATTATATACCGCGTACCTGGTAAGAAATAGGTGAATTTCGTCGAATAATTTAAACAAAATATAAGCTGCATATGAAAGAATAAATGTGAGAAGCAAACAAATCGAGGGGTTGTAGCTCGCAGCTGGTGATGGATGCTTTTTATCATTCCCTCTAAAGAAGAGAGGTGATATTTTGCGTACACATCTGATGTTACTCAGAAATCACTTCGGTGTTAGTCTGCCGTATATCACTTGCAGGGATGCGGAGAGCTGATTAATTTTCGCAGTTTTTACCGTCTGGGATGGTTTAAAGCCATGCCACAGGATAAAATCTGCAAGCTCTGACATTTAATGACGGTGTTAAGGTATGAAACATTTTCGAGGGGCGTATGCCGTGAAGGAAAGAAATTGAACGGTGTCGAGTGCGGCTTCATTGTGATCAAAGTAAGAGCAGTCTAACGAAACAGATAGTTGTGGATCATGGATTATCAGAAAAGGGGGAGGGGCAATAATTGTGTTGGAAAAAGGATATGATACCCGGGGAAACATTTTTTTAGCGGGACGCAGCCGACTCGTCACACTCTCTCCTAAATCCGCCTTTGGGCAGATAATTAATCACAATATAAGTCTTTTATATGAGCCATGCGGATCTAGATTTAAAGACCTCGTACGTGTACAAAAGAATAGTTTTGGAAACCACCCTTCAATATTCTTTAGAGATTTCTTTGATATGTTAATGGAAAATGTTAATAACCTAGCAAGCCGAGTTTACTGTAAGTTTTGTGTTCAAGAGGAGTATCAAACATAATTATGGGGGGGGTGGTAATCTAGCGACTCAAATGCCGCGTGCAGCCGTTCATACTTGCAAGGTCGTGAGATATTCCAGCGCCGTGAGCTTCGGCGATGAAAGATATGAAAGGTAGCCTCGAATAAGTGTTGATTATCTCCACCAAAAAGCTAGTAGAACAACACGACACTTTAGTCAACACGGACCACTTTCCTTTTCCGGTATCAGCTTATTAATCATTACCTTTAAAAGCTGTATCTGTATTACTCCAAAGACATTTTACAAAGAACAATTACTGCCCACGGGTGTTAGGATCACAATCATTTGCTGAAAATCTTAGAAAGTGAACCATAATTCCTCATAAAATGAAATTATATTCTTCAAGCTCGAGGCAATCGTTTTTGCTATCCTTTGTACAGCATGGCGTATAATATTGACTGGCATACAGCAGTCGTCTTGTTTCTCCTAATTTTTGTCTGGAGGTGACTAGAACGTTTCCTAATTAATTGCTCATATTTCTCGAGAGTTACCACCTGATGAAGATTATGGGAAACTGCCAGCCTGATAAATCGGCTATATGATATATAAAATGATATGTTAAAAATGAAGTGCTTCCTCATGAAAAGTACAAAACTGATTCGCTATGATTGTTATAACAACCTTTTTTTTTAATTTAAGAAGGGTCCCTGGATCGTCCTGATCCATATACAAGTATATGGAATTTTAACTGGACCTGTTATTTTCTATCAAACGTTAAAGATAAAGACCAGTTCTGGTCATGCGATTGTATTGTGAAAGAAACGTTGTGGAATCGATCAGAAAAGGTTGATCATCTAGCATTTACGTATTGGTGTGTACTGCAAGGTTCCGGAATCATCAAAATGATAATAAATTTGGCCCAGTCTTGGTAAAGTTACAAGCACTGTACACATAAAGATATATGGGACTACGCGACACGTGCGCGATATCTATCCGGTCCAGATACATGTAGATATAATAAATTACCAAATATATCAATTAGTAGGCGGTTTCTCGGCAAAATTTGTATCATCACGTATTAGTCTAAACATATTCTTTCACATGATTGGTAATAAGAGCACCCAATTTTCTCATTTTTTGAGAGGGGTGTGTTTCCACAACTGGTCTTTACCTTTAAAATCAATGTTAGTTTTCTTGTTTTACAGACAGAAATATCTGGTACACAAAGATGTACAGATAGAGGAGAGAGGTGATACAGAGAGAATTGGGAGATGGGTGGGGAACTGAAACGGGGATGGAATAACCAAAAGGGGGTGCGTGGTATATTATGGTAGAAAAAACAGTAGAGAGGGTGGGACCACACGACCGACAATGACGAAGAAAAAAACACTGAGAGCATATAATACGGAAGATAAAGAAGATTGGTGGTGCAAAAGAATAATAGTAATTTTTTCTTGTATTGCACTCATGTCTGTCAGTCTTGACACTCCTGGCGCTTCACAATTATTACCCCGGCTTTAGCATGGCTGCCATTAAGGTGCTCTAGCATTTAAAGGAATTAATTCCTGCCAGGTACCTAATAAACCTCACATGTTTCAAGTGCGGCAAATATGTTAGATAAATATCTTGCAAAAGGACATTAGATCCGCGACGGGACTCGAACCACGGACCGTGTGAACAACAGTCCTTCGAGCACGACACCTCTATACCTCTATCATAAAGAATTGATGCTTTACATTATCGTTCAATTAACAAAATTATTGTGGAATCGATTTTTACGAAAAATATATCCATCTTTCTCCCCCCCCCCCTCTCACTCTCTCTCTCTCTCTCTCTCTCTCTCTCTCTTGGTCTTTCTCTATCCCGCGGGCTTTTATCTTCCTCTCCTCTCCTCTCTCTCTTCTTCACAATTCGATTTCCTAAACAAAATCTCTTGGACAGAAAAATTGTGTTTTTGATATTAGAGACAAATTGCCACATCTGTCAAGGTCCCATGTCGTAATTAAACTCCTGAATAATATAGAGCATAACATTTACTTTTACAGTGTTTCACAATGTGTATCGGCGCGTGGGCAGATCTCGAGGAGACCGTGGGAGTTGTCTCCCCCCCCCCCCCCCCCCGACCCATGAATACAAGCGTGTGAAGCATTGGGAAGCAAGCGCCATTACCATGTATATCAGGTACACCGATGGGCTTTCCGAAATTTTGGAGGACAATTGCTATGTTTTTCCGACAGTTAATTGATTTGAAAAAAATAGAGCACCATTTCGTACTTGTAATAAGTGTTCCAACGTGTCCCTCCTCCCCCCTCCTCTTCACATCTCAATGGGTTATCTTAGATCCGCAACTTAAAGCCTGAACAACAACATGCTGGTTTTCTAGACCGGGCTTTTTTGTGACGTCATACTTCTGAAAGTGTAGAATGTTGTCATCATTTTGCTTGTATATGCATTTAATATCGACTTTAAAAGGAAATAGATCATCATTAAATATAGTTGACCGTATCCCCATATGTTTCTTAACCCCCCCCCCCCCCCTTCACCCTCTCATCACTCTTTCTATTCGCATCGCGGTTCGAACAAAAAAGTATATCGTCATTCTGAACATTGATTACTTTTCCTTGTTGTGATACATTTTCATTCTAACACAAATCAACAAAAAAACTTATCATAAAGTTTAACGGGACCTTTAAGAAGATTTGTACAACAACATAAAAAAGAAGTAGAAGTAAAAAGCCAGGGAAACGTCAAGGAAAAGGGTGCTCCAGATTCTCGCACTTTGTCATCAACTGCACACAAGGTCATTTTTGTTATCAATATCCAGTAATGAGACGCGTGTCTGCTCCGGTTTAATATAAGAATGTCACATAACAAACTATAATTGGTCATGCGACCAAATTAAGGGCGTATATTCTTTCTTTCTTTTTTCTCAAAAGGAAGCATAACAACCATCATTTAACACATGTTAATGAAGAAAAATCAGGTGCGAGGGCCTGTGATGATGATGAATATAATGATAATGACGATGGCGGTGATGACAATGGTAAAGATAGTTCTGATGATTATGATAGTTATGATGATGAAGGTCATGATGACGATGATGATATTCATGATAATGACATTGATGGTGATGATGATGATGAAGATGATAATGATAGCAATGACGATGATTAGCTTTTTCTCTTTTACTCATCACGAAAGCCACAAGAAAAAGGAATACATCTGTACAATCCAACATCTTATTATTGAGTTTGACATAAGATTTAAATATCTTACGTAATTTGAAGTTCAATACCATTTTCGCCGTTAACAAAAAAACGAGTGTGTCCTGGCGGTTTAACCTTAGTAAAGTAGCCGCTAAAGTTTCTACATCGATATTCTTTTTCGCTTTTTTTGTTGTTCTTGCAATATTAGTTTAGCTTACTTTAACACCTAGTCTGAATGGTTCCACTTTACACAGGAGTATCGATAATGATTATAGTATGTTTTCATTCTAAATAAAACGGTCACACCCAAGAAACCGACACCAGATCGACAACACACTGAACCAATTAATGCATCTCCCTCATTGGCCAAGAATCGTACGGTTTTGAAGTCAGTTTGGAATTGGTTTGGCGGGTGTGACTCGGGCATACAATCATGTAAGATGTCTATTGTAGCTATAATCTTGGATTCTGGTCATGGAATTCCATTTTGAGCGAAAGTGGTCCGGGTAATTTTGCCTTGTTTATAACACGGTAAATGGACTGTACAGACCGGCTTAATGTAAACAGACAGAGGAGAACTGACTGGAAATTAAATTCATTGAAATATCTATACCCTCATGACACTGCGTGTTATACACGTGAGTAGAGACGATTTTATTATCTTTTTAATAATGATAATGATAATAATGATAAGAAAAAAAAGTTTGTTGACCCAAGGATGCCTCATCCTGAAGACCCTGCCATTATTATTACCCGAGCGATTGCCAGGTACCATTTACACCTGGGTGCAGAGTGGCAAATGGGAATTCATGTCTTGCCAAAAGATTTAGTGCATGGCTAAGACTCGAACCGTCAACCTATGGATTGAGAGTCAATTGAATGAACCACTATGCCACGGCATCTCTGCTATATTATATTTTAGGAATCTTTTTTTTCTCTCTCTCTTTTCTTTCACAGAACTCGTTTGGTAGAAAACAGTAACTGGTTACTGATAACAATGGTGCGATCAATTATTGTTCGGAGTGTACAATAGCGCATAATAATGCGAAATTCTAGAACAGAATATTGAAATAAAGATTATGATTTCAATATTAATGTTTAATAACCACGAAAATGACATTCACCTTTCGTCTCAATGGGAGTATAAATATAGTGGTCTTATGATAACATGCATATAACAAAGAAGAATGAATAAGATATCTAAATTTTGATTTACGTTCGAGCAGTGGATAGAATTGAATTGCTCAACTTAAAAAAAATATTTATCATCCTGTATAAGGCTGTCCCGCCCCTCATTTCTTTCTCTCTCTCTCTCTCTTGTTCTCTCTCTCTCTCTCTCTCTTGTTCTCTCTCTCTCTCTCTCTTGTTCTCTCTCTCTCTCTCTCTCTCTCTGTCTTCTTCTCCCTGCCTTACTATCCTCCTCTCTCCATGTTCACATCACACTGACGGCTTGTAATATGATCAGAATAACCGAATTAAAATGATCAAATAATTGCAGATGTTAGCGCTCAGAATCAAAATATGTGGTCTCTCTATCTACAAATTAAATAATATTTAAAATCAAAAGAACTTACTCATCGCTTGGTAGTCGATCTTTGTTCTGTACTCGAGCCATGTTGCTGTTCTTTTATTAACTTATCCGCTCCCGAGTCTGCAACCAAGCATCTGTTTCTAGCTACACAGGGAACTTTCCAGCACTCGAAGTCCTTAGAAAAGCGAAGAGAAGAGCGAACTCGAGGTAAAACTAAACGTTGTTGTTGTAGGTATATTTTGAGGGTGTCAGTGAAATAAGCTGCAAGTGTCAAACGGAAGGACCATGAAAAATCCAGATTCAGAACCAGAAGTATGTTGCGTAATAATATATTTAAACAATCATTGTTTCCTCAATGGTAGGCTGTTGTAATGTATTATTTGTGGGGGATACGTTAACAGCCCGCGACCACACTGAAGCGGAAACTGGTAGGCAACTGAAGGGATGTTGGGAGAAGGGATTATTAAAAGCATTGGATGCGATGCAGTGGTGAGTTACGTACGCGGCTATACGTTGAAGAGACCCCGCATTGTGCGTCGGTATGTGAAAGTGTGTGAAGGTATACGAGAGGGAAGGAGGGAGGGGTGTGATCTGATGGGAGTTGCAAGGGACAAAATCTGCCGCAATAAGGTAGTTTTAAAGGTAAAGACCAGTATTGGAAAAGCCCCAATTTCAAAAAATGAAATGGAAGCTCTATTACCAATCATGTGAAAGAATATGTTTTGAATAACATGATGATAACAATTATGCCGGGAAACCGCCTACTAATTGATATATTTGGCGAATAAGTTTATCTATTGGTGTGTGAGAGATAAAAACGCACGTGTCGCGCACGTGTGCGTAGTCCCATATACATCTTTCTGTGTACAGTGCTTGTAACTTTATGAAGACTGGGCCAAATTTCTTATCATTTCGATGATTCCAGAACCTTGCAGTACATCTATGCTAGATGATCAACCTTTTCTGATCGAATTCACAACGTTTCTTTTACAATGCAATCGCATGACCATAACTGGTCTTTATTTTTAAGATGAAGGACTAGAATTTGGGTTAATTATTGTGAGAATCGGAATTAGGAAGAAGGTGATTTGACCAAGGGAATTCTAAATGTCTAACCTAAAAAGGGGAAGATGATAAAAAGCCTTTAAGATGAGGATCTTTAAAGGTTAAAAGTGCTTCGACATCTAACTTGGATCTTTCGCAATTACCACCTCCTGCAAAAGCGATTATGGAAGAGCTATTAATTTGACCGGATAATTTTTTCGCTTGACATCTTTTATTTTGACGGATAATTTCACACTGCGCAGATGACTAGACAAGCGGAGACTCATATATAAGCATGTTATGATGTATGTGTTTGGTAATTGGAAGAAGAAGATCGAGGATACTTCAACAAGCAATGTACAATGCGTTAATAGGGGATTGAAAGGGAGATAATGGTAGCATCTGAAAATTGAATTATTAAGCGAGAAGAGAGAGGGAAATAAAAGAAAATTGAGAGAAATAAGAACATAGATGACATTTGATATTGCTGCTGGTGATCATGATAATGACGATGCTGAACATGGAGAGGAGGAAGATGAGGAAATGATTATGATGGTGATAAAGATGGTGCTGGTGGTGGTGGTGGTAGTGGTGATGGTGGTGGTGGTGGTGTTAACTTTAATTATCTTCATAAATAGTTTGCTTTTGATTTGAAGGATCTTCGCCTGTTTCAAGGCCTTGACAAACATTAAGTAACCGTAAGCGCACAAAATTAATACATTTTATTTTGTTTTGCTGCAGAAAAATCATATTACATGTATTTTCGAATTTTCTTTCAGACGAGATTGCAGAACCCACAGCTCCATTATGTCCATCTACTGAACTATTTGAAAATGATACCACAGCCATTATGTTCTCGGTTGGCTGGTCATCCCATCTGTTCACTAAAATAATGTTTGGCTGAACTTGAAGAATCGTACTAATTATACATTTTAGACTTGGCGGTTATAGATTCAGGGGGCAATTTTTTATGTTAAAATCTATAGCAGTTTAAATTGTATGTACGTGACTCTTACCAATATGCAATACTAAATTCATTAGACTTCTTTGTCATTTGGTTTTTTTGTAATCAAAATAATCTTAAACAATTTGTGTTTCAAAAATTGACAGTTCCAGACGACCATGACTCATATTTTCCGTTGAAATTCTTTGCAACTGTGATATAGTAAATTATGGTGTATTTTTGTGATATATTGCAAGTTTCGTAACAGCGTGACATAATATGTAGTTCTCGCGGTGACAATGTTCTATAACCAAATTTTCCTCTGCCCTAGTAAGAGTTTTGCTGTACGCTACAACGAAATAATTTTCTTGGTCTTCCTCCTTTTATAATTAATCTTTTTTCCCTTTTCTGTAAAGTCCTTGCCTTTTAAAGACCTTCCTTTTATCGTTATATCGCGGTGAGCTACAATGGAAAAGGTCAAAACAGACAAGGCTTTGATCGTAGTAGAAAATACGGCTGCATTCAGTAACGTTTGTTGTTGTTCTTCTTCTTCTTCTTCGTCCTCGTCTTCTTTCTTTCTCTCTCTATTTCTCTCTCTCTCTCTCTCTCTCTCTCTCTCTCTCTCTCTCTCTTCCAGATTTGATGAACCGGTCCATTTCCAACTGGTAATTGATAATGAATTGGAACAATCTGCTGCACTTTTCCTTCCGATCATTTCCGGATTACCTAGCTTCAATCAAGACTTTAAGTGCTGCTGAAATAGCTTGAGTGAAAATGAGGGCAGCTCAGAGGCGTATCCAGGGCTTGATTATGAGAGGAGGGGCGGATTACGTCGCTCCCCAGCGGAAAGGGAGAAAGAGTTTGGACAGCCTCGCATTTACTAGACCCAATGCAAGTTGCGTCCCCCCCCCCCCCCCTTCTGGGCCTTAAAATGTAGGAGGGGCTTCACACTATTCAATGTTACGCTGGATACGCCAATACACATAACCGAGTGTTCACCCCCCCCCCCCCTCCCCCTCCTCCTCCTCCTTCATCCATTGTCCTCTCTTTCTATTCTTCCTTGTTCCTCTTCGGGGTTATTCGATTAAGGCATTGCCTTTTACACCTGCAAACTATGGGACTTTTGTTGTACCCTGTCCATGTTAGTCTAAAACTATGATAATAGATGGGGGAAAAGATATGCAATTAACAAATAGAAACATATTATAATTTTCTTATATTCAAGCAGTGATTTCAAAAGGCCTTGTCTACGCCTTGTTGTGACTTTTTTTCTTTCGTTTTAGTATTGCACATCGTTCGTCTTCTATGTCATGAATAATTATCGGGCAAAACCAACTGATTACAAGGAATGTATAGGAGGGTCAACCCAATGTTTCATAACATTGGCGGAGGGAACCGCTTCCTAGATCATTGAACTCTACAGGTCTATCCATTGTAACCAACTCCTGCGATAAGGTGTATAGTGATCACGTGATATTGGATGTGAGGGTTACTACACTTTCACGATAGATAAACAACAACAAAAACATCCGCATTCGTCCGTACCTTAAAAAATCAGTTTAAGAGGGGCCTGCAAACACTCCTACCCCCCCCCCCCACACACACACACACAATAAAACTCTCTCTCTCTCTCTCTCCCCCCTCTCTCTCTCTCTCTCTCTATCTCAGGTGCAGAAAAAGATAAATAAAAACGAGCCGTTGGAGTATGACAGGAATGGCTGCCCAACTCCCTCTCCCCCTCCCCCCCCCCCCCCAATCCTCCCCTCAATTATAATCTTCTTTGTTTCCCTCTGATTGTTCTTAGTTTTTTCACTTGTATAATTACTTGTTGCCCCTTCCCCTTCTTTCCCAATTCCAAAATGGCACGTAAAATGGTATCCTTTTTTTAAATAATTATATTGGCTTATTAGAGTGCGGGTCTCATCGAGCATCGAGCCACAGAGTTTGTTAAAGGGATAGTTGAGTTGAGTTGCAGAGGGCACTACACAAAATGAGTTTTGTCTGTGTGTGTGTGTGTGTGTGAGATAATGAAAAATTGAGTGTCAAATTAGAAAGAACATACAATTTAAATGACAACATCATCAACATTGATCGAAATCGGTTCAGAGACGGAAATATCCATAAATATAACGATTTCTAATATTTGTGGTGCTCCGAAAATATTCGATAATTTGAACCAGCCGTTGAAAAAACGAAAAAGCGCCTTTAAACGTTTTACAAATGCCAATGCTGGTGTTGGCTTTTCGTTGGCTTTTTCGTGTTGGCTATAATACACACAACCAGCCGGCCCATGTATTGTTATTCTTAATTAATTAATTAATTATCGGTCACCGTATTTTTTTTAAAGTAGAGCTGAAATGGTATTATCGTATAAGCTACATTTCACAAATGTTGGGGTCCAAAATTACCTTCATAGCAATTTTAGGTCCTAAAAGAGCACTAGAAATGTCATAAATAAGAATAAGAGCAATAACCATGCCCTTTGAAGGTATTTGCGGTCTTAAAAAAGAACTCGACTATCCCTTTAAACTACTTTTAAATATCTAATAGCAAAATCGTATAGTCCTGATAAACGATCTCAATCACTAAACATGTTAAAGGAAGTACTTTTTTTGTAATCGTTCGCAGATCATGTTAAATAAATAAGCACATGCTTCCCTAACGGAGATTTCCGGTTTGATATGCCTTTCAATACGTATCTTCCTTTGGCATAAATCACACCTCAGTTACTGTAGAAATCCAAATTCAGATATGCTAAGATTTTAACCCTTATAAATCTATAGCGGATTTATTCAAGGATTTAATGGACCTGGGGTTTATGTACGATTTAATCTTGTATACATCGACCGAGTGGAATTCAGCAACAGTCTTACGATAAGAAGATTAAAATGAATACTATAAACACAAAAAGATAAGTTGACGTCTGGGGCTTTATTTTTCATTTGTCAAAAGTCGTAGAATTTTTTTTTATAAATTCTATGTAGGGGGAGTCGTTGGGCATGTTTTGTTTAATTCGGGGAGGGGGTTAGAATCGGACTTTACATTTTTTTTTTCCCGACATGTTTAGTGTGATAATGATGAATTAAATCGAATATAATCGTTGTGCTGATTAAGAACATACTTTCAGAATTGAAAAAGACTGAAACAATTTGAATTTACGAAATGCAAAATAGTTACCGTTAAAATACAATATATAAAACATTGATTTGATAAAATACAGTAATATACAGAATAGGAAAATAATTTCACATTAAACCAACAGTGAAATGAAAAAGTTAGAAGGAATAAATAATTAAGTAAGAGTATAAGAAGAGAATCCCTATACAAAAATTAATGACATGGCCTGTTTTAGGATGGACAATTACATGTAACCTTTGGCTATGTTAATGGAAACGTAATTCTATTCACGGCTGAATATTTCATAATCGTAATATCAAAGGCATTAAAGAAGTTGCGCTGCAATGCAGTAAAAGTAGGTCATTGCAAAATCAATAATGTCAGAGATTTTAATAGCATACGAGAGAATTTGCGAGAATCGGAAACAACATTGGAATGCCAAAGTGCCACTTCTGACAAATGTCACACTGTTCATCTCTACTCAATAGTAACGTAGGCACAATAATTCTTGTTGTCCATGTTTGTGGAGTAGTGTCATCGTTTGACCTTTCTTCTCGATTTCTCGAAAAGAGAACTCATTTGGACGTATTGATTGAATGAAAGGAATTGGAAATGATGAGATATATCCTATGGCTTCATCGAGCATGATACGATTATGTGTGATATGTGTGTAGCGAAGCTCGAGTAATGAAATTAGACGAAATACATGAAAACAACTTCACCCTTTCTGACATTTAGACTACGAGAGCGTTCACATTTTCTTCATATTGTTTTCCTCTCTTGTCTATTTATAAGTGCTACTCTTGGAAATATGGTGGTATATATAACAAGAAGATCGATAATATCTCGGTTGGAACTGCGGTAATGAAACAATGATCAGCTTGACGCAATCGCATAATATTCAGGTCAAGTTCACATTCTAAAAATATAATTATTATTTTTATTTTTATGAAGGAATTTTTTTTTTGAATGTATTGCTCGGTTTGTTGTTGTTGTTGCTGATGCTGATTTATTTTGTTGTTGTTGTTGTTGTCGTTTATTGCTTGTATATGTTGGGGAGTTAGTTATTGTTGGGGAGTTTACAGGCTATTTATAATGCTTGTCGGCAAGCTTGGTCTGAAAACGAATGAAGAAAGCATTTTTTTATTTCGATTGTTTTTCTTCTTTAATTTTGTATAGTGCATCATCAATTCCCTAATTTGATGTACACAAAAACTGGCGATGGGATGGATGCTTTGTATCATCACGCTAATGGCGAAGGAGGGGGGGGGGGGGCGGGCAAACAGCCTGAACTGCTCCCCTCCCTCGAAACCAAGTTGGTATACCATAACACAACAAAATATTCCCCACTTACCGTGTAATTTTCCGAAATTGAGCCCCCCCCCCCTTCCCATACAAAATCTTGTATCCGCCCCTGTATGGAGCGGTGACGTTCTGCTCTATTTCGCTGAAGAACGGTGAATTCTTCAACTATTTCTAGCAATCTTTTTTCTTCAAAAAGATAGTAAATTGCTCCCTTTTCTAGTTTTATAATAGGCTCACACGTCAGTGTTCGATACCTAAATAAATGCTTCTATGTGCTGGGGAATACCGGTTCGAACGGTTTGCCGCCTCGGAACAATACCTCGTGCCATCGCGCAGATTTCCAGCTTTTCCCCGATGCCTCATAATTTCTCAAGTAAACCCAGAAATGAGAAAGCCCTCTTGCCATGGGATTAAACAAACATTGGGAGCAATTGAAAGAAAACACTCTATTTTATTTGGTCACCATGGCAACAAACAATTTAGCGGATTTCCCCCCTCTCTCTCTCCTCTATGAAGCTGTGCGGCGAGGAAAATATTATTTGCCGAGACACACTTGTTACAGCTGTTGAAATAGAGTCGCCGTTTCCTTGGGGGAGAGAAGATTGAATTATTTTTCCAGATATGTTTTTGATGAGAGGGGAACTTTAACTTCCTAGAAAAGAACGCAATTAATTAATTGCAATGCTGCCTTTGTCTTATGAAAAAGCCTAAATTATATTTTCGACGTATTTTGTCCAATATCCGCAATAAGTTTTATAACATTAGAATTTCAGTATTCATGAATATTTCATATTTGTGTCCAACCCATGGTGAATCGCAGTCAACTCAACTACTGCATGAACAAAATATAAAAGTACTTTGTCCTAATTTATTTTTAATTTAAATGTTTATGGTCTAATCTCATCGGGGCTCTTCGGGTGTCTTTTTTTCTCGCTGGGGTGCTGAGGGTTAAGAGTTGAAATAATGCTCCACAGGTGGCAGATGCAGGATTCTCTATAGTGTGGAGGCATTTATCTGAAAATTCTCTAAGAAGAAAAAAAAAAGGTTCATATTAGTCATCACAATTTGGGGCGTCTTTGACGGTCTTTCAGTCCAGAATTCTCCGACAAGAGAGAAAAAAATGGTATTGTGTAGATCAATGGATATCAATGTGATCATTACCCTATATAAAACATGTTGTTGAGTCGTCAGCCTAGATTTGCGATTGATAATGAGATAATTAACCCTGCAATAGCTCAATGGGCTGCTTTTTTCATCTCCGATCTCATATTCATTTCTTCCCTGAAAATACCACAGTGACATCGAAATGACATCGGGTATATGACCTCGATTGAATTAGAATAGAAAACCAAGCCGCTAGCGTTATTTTTTCTCGTACGAAGCACAAGAAAAGAGAACACAATGCATTGTTTTCTTTCTTGCTTCTGAAATGCAGGTGCTCCTTTCAAATCTTCAAATTGACGTCTGCATTTGGTGCATTCCTCGTTTGGATATGGGGCACAATATTACTTGAGAAAACAGTGAATTTTCAGTGGAATAGCAGAAAACATGTACAGGCATGGAATAAGCCCTAAAGGAGTATTTTGAGAGCTTTTTATAGACACGGATTCATCGATTTGAGTATGATAGACGTATTGTGATTTATGGAAAATGTGGATAGTAGGGCTTTGAGGTATGAAGTGCGAGGACGGAATGAAATTATAGCATAGGTATGTTTTATGTCATTTCATTGGGTCCTTGCACAACTTGCAGTACCCCCCCCCCCCCCACACACACACACACACACACACACATACATACATACATCAAATGAAGAAAATATAACATGGAGAGTGGAAATGAAGAGGGGAATGGAATATGAAAAAGGGATTAGCCACCCGCCCACCCCATCCTTCCCATACCCTTCCCTAATTAATGGCCGTGTTAGTTCGCATTTTATCCACTGTGCAAGACCACCCTCCCCCACTCGCCATGATGACCCTACCCAACAATAGGGACTTTTAGATTTGCACGTCGACAGCTTTGACTGCAACGTGTTACGTCATTTTAAGGCGCTGCGCATGCGTCACGTCGTCTCAGTCGGCAATCGGGAATGCGTCAACCTTGATTTTCCTAAATCTAGTACGGTACTAGTATGCCGCGTGCGCATACAATATACAGTTCCTCAGGTAGACAAAGGAACATCCCTTCCCTGCTATTATGTAAAAATGTGTAGAACAGGTGTCACATGCATATTCACCTGTTCTACATATTTTTACATAATAGCAGTGAAGGCCGGATGTTCTTTTGTCTACCACATTGTTGAGGGTAGAATGAGGAACTGTATATGTTGCCCTCTTTCTGTGTCTGTCATGTTCATAGTGTTACTTCCTGCATGCATGTATTATCGTCGAGTGCAATCTAGAAGATAAGCCAGTTCACGGTTGCAGTCTGAGCATGAGCAGATAAAGGTCATTGCAGAACAAATTGTGAAATACACGGAGACAAATTACTGGATACGTGCTCATGAAAGTTATGTAATCATTATTCATTTATGCACTCCATGATACGCAGGTGGAAGTATTCTTTGAAAAGGGGAAACAAAGGCTGTTTATGGAGCACCTCCATCGCTGTAGGAGTGATTATTTTAAAATGTACAAAGTGGGACCTCTTCATGTTTGAAGATCTGTGGATATTCGGGGTCATTGCAGTAATGTGCTAACCGTGAACATGGACAGTTGAGTACGTTGACACGCATGATCAGTCGGCGTTCGTCGTGTTCTCGTCCACTCAATCTAAAAGTCCCTAATATGAAGACTCACGCTACGCCTAGCAGGGAAGACGAGAACATTAAAGGTAGTACAAAGTTTGGGAAATTTTGAAAATTGAGTGGATAGTAATTCTTTACAATTTTGATACATGTGGATGCCCCTGTGGAGGTTATAAGCACTGGGAAATGTAGCCCCTAAAACTCTTCTGCTTTCGAGAAAAGTTGAGTATAAAAATTTACCGGTGCTCCCGGTAAATTTTAATGAATTTCAAATAGCGCCTACGGCCGTATGGTAGCTGCGACCATGAAAATCTTAAAATATGTAGTTGTGATATATAATTTCCAAACTGGAATAGCTAATCGGTCGAAATTATTTTTTAAAAAATAGTTTTATAGCTTAATTAATATCTTGACCTTGAGAGGGAGCTATACAACATAAAGGTTTTATTATTTACAATTTCATAACTTTAGACTCGATTTCAACCGCGACAACGATCACTGAGTATTGTAGGATCGCATATGCTTCCAATGTGTTCATTTGAACCAAATTCATGACCCCATACCAAAACTTTGTATTACCTTACCAAAGTGAACGAATTTCGCTTCAAATTAATAACAGAGTAAGAGACTCGCACAAACAGCAACTACTGTCTCCTTCTAATCGTTGACAAGCTTCTGTCACCTTACCTCGTTTTCCTTTTAGGTAGATTTAAGTGGCTAATCTGCCGATGATTGTAGCTCATACTTTGACATCTTATTATGAAAAAGTCTTTACCTCTTCCCATAGAAAAGTATTGTGCAGCCTAATGGAGAAATCCAATTTAAGAACTAAATCCGGAAACAATCGTGTTAATTGTAGAGTGGAAAAATAAAAAATGTTTGTCGACCTTTCCGTTGTTATTCCAAGGTAAGGTCGCAATTCGCATAACTTTTCTTGATTACAATCTGGCGTAGCTTTAGATGGCAATGAGTGTTCCTCTTCATTGTACAGCAGGAAAAAACATGTGAGAAGAGAAAGATGGAGAAAGAAAATGGAAAGAGAGAGGCAGTGTAAAAAGGAAAAGATACAACCCCTTCCAGTATGCTCCACTTATCCGATGGCCCTCTTCGCTCACATTCATAAACAATGCATTGTTCTAACGATTACCCCTTTGCTCCTCCCCCTCCCGTTCTTCATCCATGGCTATACCACGCTACGCCTATACTGACTGACGATCTGTAACAAGTAATGGCATACTGTCATTTGGCATTCAATGTCTTAGGATTTTCAGTTTATAGAGAATAATATAATTGTGAACAAGGAAACAAAATGGAATGGTTGTAATCGATAAGATGTGTGCATGTGTTCAAATTTTCAAACACAATCACCTTGACAATAGGTCTATAAAAAAACAATAACAAAAATAGCAACAAAATGATATTTAACAAAATAACAGCATATGATACTGCAGAATTAAATGACTGCAATAAACAGCTGTAATCTTAATTAAACGAAACATTGCATTGGCAACCCATAACCATTTTAACAAGAAAGTTATGAAACAAAATAATCGAAAGATGTAATAAAAGTATTTTACTTACCAATTTCTGTATCAGCATCAGGTACCCGTTAACGATGAAGCATCTGTGCAATGACTTCCTGACACCATTTATGTGCCTTTTATACCATTCCTGTGCTTTTATATGAGACATAATGATATTATCATTAATACACGTCTAATTCGTTAAGGGTTTCTAGACCTGGCAAATATTGGATTCTTCGAGATAAAGATTGATCTACACTTAGGCCTACTTTGTTAATATATTGTTCAATTGGACAATGGTCTGTTTTATATCAATGTCTTAATTTGATTCAAGAAGTATAGATGTCATAATGGATAGATCATTAGAATTAATGAAAATAAAGAGGGTACATTAATGGTGAGAAAGGAGGGATGAAAAGTGAAATCGTCCAGTCACATCGGGTATGTCACTCACATCGTGCAAAATAATAAAACTAGGCATTGAAAGAGGGCGCTCTATAGAATCCGAGATTCTTCCAAATCAAAAACTCTCTCTACTTCCTTCCACTTTCTATTTTCAACAAAAGAGTAAACATCGTCAATGTTGTCAGCATCGATAAAATTGATCAGTCAACATAACCATTCTCAAAGACATCTTCTTGTATTAGTTCTTGACTTCATCATAATTCATCTTACATTCATTATCATCATCATCGCTCTCGTCATCGTCATCATCATCAGCATTATCATCAATAAATCATAACCTTCATCTTCATCATCCCTGTCATCTGCAGCAACATCACCGGTTTCTAATCAGACCATTGCTCTGCTTTAGACCACACATAATTAAAAGCATCGAATGAGGATGCTAAACTGTTATATTACCTAAACTATTTGTAATCAAACCTTCAATGCAATTAAGCACCAATGTGTGCAAATTTCACTCCTTAAAGGTACTATGTCCCATTTGCAGGCCAAAAAAATAATAAAAATGTTAAATTTCAACGGCATTTCAAAGATAATGCTAATTTAGAACTTCCCTAAAAAATGGGGGGGGGGGCTTGAAAATGTCTTTAAGTGGGAAAATAATGACTATTAGTTGTGGAATCGACTTAAAGGTACTATGTCCCTTTTGCAGCCAACCTCAAATTCTGTAGAACTTTGCAGGAATTATGAATACGTCGTGTATGACCCATCTGTGAAATTTAAACGTTAGCAGCGTCCTAATATTCAAATTATGCAAGGAAACCCGTTTACTTGCTAGACTTCACCGTCAGACACTATTGAGTGACTGACTGGCGATTTGACAACTAATAGTCGTTATTTTCCCACTTAAAGACATTTTCAAGCCCACCTTTTGTTAGGGAAGTTCTAACTGTGTGTTAAACTTAAAAACACTAAATTAAATGAGTGTAAAAAAATGTTCGGCGTTTCTATTGAAAATATAATAAATGTTTAATATACAGTCATAGCTAGTGAAATTTAATATGTACGAATGTAAATTATACTATTAATCTAATCTAAGCCAGATTCATAAATAGGGTAAAAACAAATTTGTGATAATCAAGGATCATTTCTGGTTTAAAAGTCTCACAAGAAATGGGAGAGCACTTTTGCGATAGCGCTCTGTTCTACATTTCACAGGCCTGTACTGGTCACTGAAACGTAGTGCACGGAGTTCAGATTGCTTAGGGGGCAACCATTGGGGAAAGTTTTTCTCAAGTGATTTGGCAAACTTGACACACAGTTTGACACGTCTTTCCGACAAAGTGGTAAGTTTTGTAGTTATTAGTGCATTCTCATACGTTTGGTACTCTCTGCCTAGAATGATGCGAAGGGCCCTTTTCTGTATACTTTCTATCTGGTTGGAGTCCGCTAAGGTCAGGGAAGAATGCCAAACTGGGGCGCAATATTCGGTAATGGGTCTGATGTACGACTGGAACACGGTAAGTAAATCTTCTGCGGGAAGTCCAAACTTTTTGAGGGTTCTGAGCATGTACAGTTTTTTACTTGACCTTGAAACAACGTCGCAGACATGCTTGTTCCATTTCAGGTCATTCTGGATGGTAACGCCTAGCAATTTTACATGGACGCACTCTGGGATTGGTTGATTTGAAATGGTGATGGGTTCGGGATTAGGGGGTCGTCTGCTAAATGATATCTGAAAGAACTGACATTTAGCTGGGTTTAGCTTCATGCGCGTGGATTCACACCATATTTCCAACTCCTGGACAGCTTGCGATATGTTACTTGTTGTTGTAGATTTTCGGCTTTCAGCTATCGTCAAGTCATCAACGTATTTCCACCTGGAGGTTGTTGATTCGTCTAATGCATCATTTACCAGGGCAAGGAAAAGTACTGGTCCCAAGCGTGTTCCCTGTGGAACACCTGCATTTGTCACCACTGGTTCCGAAAGTTTGCCACGGTATCTCACTTGCTGCGTCCGGTCCGAGAGGAAGCTGGACAACCATGGTATCAGTTGTGGTCTGGCACCCAGTGTGTAGATCTTCTCAATGGCAATATTGTGGTCAACCAAGTCAAACGCCTTGGAAAAATCTGTCATCACTACTGTTGATGTGTATCCCGTCTTGTCAGCATGTGAATACAGATATTCCAGGAGATCTACTAGGTAATGAGAGGTTGACATGCCCGGCCGGTTTCCATACTGATGGGGATCAATGTTCCCACTGATATCAGCGAGCAGCATCTTGCAAACAAAGAGTTCGGCAAGTTTCGCGAAATGACTGGTGAGTGCAATGGGTCTCAGCTTGTCAATTGAAGGCGGTGTTATTTTAGGTAATGGAACTATGGTGGACATTTTCCATTGATGAGGAACGATTCCTTGGTCAAGAGAAGCATTGATTATATCACAAATTGGAGATGTAAGTTCAAGTGCGAATTCACGAATCAAGCGACTGGAAATGCCATCAGGCCCGCAGCTCTTACCAACTTTGGTCTTCCGAAGTTCCTGGTAGACCTGCCAAAGATGCACCTTCGGAGCACTGGTTTCTTTTAGTGGTAAGTATGCAGGGAGACTTGACTGGCTCAGAGGTGGTATATCTTCCGCCACCTTCACAAGATGAGTGTTGATCGCATTGGCAACTTCGATGTGGTCATCCTCATCAACCCCTGGGACATCTATGAGCAATTCGTTGGATTTGTTTGAGGTCATTAGTTTGATATACCGGTACCATGAACTTGGATTCTCTTGTTTTAACCGATGGACGCGATTGTGATAAAAGTCAATTTTGGCCTTTTGAATTTCTCTTTGGATCTGATTTCGGATATTTGTCCAATCTGGAGATCTCGAGTTAAACAGTTGTTGGCGTTGGCGAATCAAGCATTTTATTTTGGTGGTCATCCATGGTTTGTCATCTTCGTGGAGTCGAACCGACTTAATCGGGAAATGGCTGTCAATCGCTGGGTTCAACTCGCTATAGAAACGGTCACATTTCTTGTTGACATCATGCACATTTGATACTGAAGACCAGTCATGGTGCGTGATCCAGTTGCCGAAGCTGCGTATGCTAGATTCTCTCATGGGTCTAGCCTGCTTCATCTTGGTCTTGTTCTGGCGGGGCGGTAGGATCTTTGGTTTCAGGAGGATGCCATTGTGGTCGCTTTGTCCGATCGGAGCTATCATTTCGACCGGATGGTAAAACTGTTTTAAATTGGTAACAATTTTATCCAGAATGATGTTGTGTCGTGTAGGCTTGTCCACCACCTGTTTCATGCTGTGGGCAATAATAAGTGATAACAAGTTCAAACGGTTCATATCACCACTGATGATGACTCCTGCCCCTGGATGATTTCTGAAGATGTCGTCAGCAGCTTCAGTCAGGTAGGTTACGAGAGTATTGGCATTGTTCATGTTTGGCGGTGAGTATACAGTTGCTACGAATATAGAGGACACTGTTCGTGGCAGTCGCTTTGGTCGAATCTGCACCCAAACAACTTCAAGGTCGCGTGGTACTGGGATCTCAAAAGACTTTGGGTTCATGGCGTATTTTACGTATGTCGCAACCCCTCCCCCACGTCTGCCTTCCCGTCCCTTGGAAAAGACTTGGTACTCTGGAATATGGTAGGTGTGTACAGGATCTGAACCTTGGAACCAGGTTTCACTGACAGAGATGATGTCTGGCTGGAGTTCATGAGATACTGCGTAGAATTCGTCGAATTTGTTGTTGAGGGATTGCGGGTTGACAACATATACTGAGGGGAGTAAGTTGGCCACTTTCTCAACTGATGAAAGGACCAATTTCACAGGTAAAAGATTTTGCCTGCAGAGGGTTCGTGTTTGTTCTGTTGTCTTTTTTCTTTGTTTGATGATAACTGGAATCGGTAAGACTTGCCTGTCTCGCCTTAGTCGCCCACATCCTTTAGTTCCTCGATGTGTTTTACGTTTCCTAGATATGCCCGACTGATGAATTTTGTTCCAAACGTCATTATTCAGCCGGGGGGTATTCAGGCCCAGGTTATTCAGTTTTGCAGCACCGATGGTTCTCGTAAAATTGTCAGTCAGTCTTATTTGAGGATCATTTTTAATATTATGGTACTGCTTTTCACATTCAGAATGGGGTCCGGGGTTAGGACTGACATCTTCGCAAATGGTGAGAGATATCTGGAACGTTGATGTAGAGTTACTATATTATAACACACGGTTACCAAGAAACTTTAGAGTTTTGGTTCTGTGCAACGTATGGGGTCCATGTAGTTTGGAACTAGTGTAGCACACAGGGGTATTGCAGCTACTTTTTTTCCATTCATTGCAGAAAAGAAGGATAAGTAGATTAATGGAGATTATCCTGATCCAATCCATTGTGAGGTTCAAGTTTTGAGTCTTTGACAATATAGACTGCTCGTGGATGAATAAGACTCCTTCTATTCACTCTGAAGAGTAATACACGGCAGTAGCTGGACACTGATGGCATGTGGAGTCAATATGGTTGCTGTATATACTTCACTTACTGGGACTGCCAGAAAAATATATCGTCCAAAGTTCTTGAAAATCACGATAATAATAAAACACAAAATCATTCAAGTTGTTCCTTTTAATTATACCTTTACTTGTATATTTAATAGAAAACTCATAACTCCTTTAATTAAACCTAATGAAAAATAATAATTTTTTATCTTTTTTACCATCAGATACCACTCAAGTCACTTTACACAAAGCTTTAAATTTTGATGGAAAGTGGATAATAATATTTATATTTATATTTAAATTTTAAATTCCACAATTGTTTTTGTTTGTAAGCAATATTTTTATAATGTTAGCATTATACATGTATAGTTACTTTCATTTGCATTTAATATTTATTTTTACAATATTGTGTATGATTCCTTTTAATTTGTATGATGTTTTTAACGTTTTGAATTTTGTAAATTCATTTGTAATTTAGCCTTTGGCTACAATGAGTGAATAAAATACCTTGAATTGAATTGAATTGAACTTAGTACTATCTTTCAAATGCCGTTGGAATGTAACCTTTTCATTTTTTTGGCCTGCAAATGGGACCTAGTACCTTTAAGAGCTATAGAGCCAGTAAGTAATCGTCTGATTTTCAGACCATTGTACCGAATGGTTGTACGTTTTATGCTGCGCAAAGATTCAATCAGTTTAATTTTGGCCATTACAAGAAGTGGGTTATTGATGTACCCTTTACAGCTCATTTTATGTATTTTATTACGAAAGAGGGGGGGAAAAGCCAGTCGATAGTGTCTGACAGTGAAGTCTAGCAAGTAAACGGGTTTCCTTGCATAATTTGAATATGAGGATACTGCTAACGTTTAAATTTCACAAATAGGACATACATGACATATTCATAATTCCTGCAAAATTGTACAGAATTTGATGTTGGCTGCAAAAGGGACATAGTATCTTTAAAGGGAGTAAAATCATAACCTTCGGGTGCAAATTTACAACTTCCTGTGGGGTGTAAATTTACTCCCTACATTGGGGAGTAAATTTACTCCCTGAGGGTGTCGCTTATGCGATAAGCATTTACTCCCTATAGGGAGTAAATTCAAACCTCTTTTTCTGTGTATGTAGTCCCATGAACAAATTTCTGTGTACAGTGCATCTGACTTTTAGGATTCTGAAACTCCACAATGTATGCCTAAATATCTAGTTCATGATCAACCGTTTCCAATCGCCTCCACGCAGTTTCTTTCACAATGTAATAGCGTGACTCGAACTCATCTATATCCTTTAATATATACAAATCAACAACAACAAATATTTCCCTAAGCAAGATGAAATAATGTACGGCGTGTCTTTAATAAACTTACAATTCAAGGTTATATGAGCCGTAACACGATCGCAAAGACTTTCAAAAATCAACAGATTAACAGAAGAGCAATTTACTACAAACCATGCCTATTCAAACCATTTCGGATTACTTGACAGTGTCGTAATCCTCACGTGACATATCAAAGAAACATTTTTCTAATTCGTTATTGTTTGAAACAAATGCATTTCTATTCTAGTGAAACACAATGCCCTACATGACCCCCCCCCCCCCTCAAAATTCAACGTGTTAATTACCGTTGTATAGAATTATTCTTTTTAAGTATACTACAAGTTATTTCATCTTGCTCATCCGTTATCGCAAAGAGGTTTGCGTGTCATTATTTATAGGCGATCGAAACTAACTTCAAAAATAACAATTACTTTCAATTGCATTTGTGCAAGCAGCGGGATTACAAGGGGAAAATGACATCATTTGTCATATTTTCCACATTAAAAATTGTTCTAGCTATTAAATCCGTTATTTGTTGTCATATATTGTCATATATTTATTAAACAGGTTAATAACTTATTATTTGACGAGCCTGTTTTTGGCCGCTACTACCATGCCTTGTGTGGACATAGATATACATCCCTTATAGGCCAAAAGCATTAGTTTTAACATGGACATTGCTCATAACAAGCTGAGTTTTTTCAGGATTATCTAGAATAAGTCCTCATAAATCCCCTTAAGCGTTTTCCGCAATCCAAGATGGCGTCCAAAATGGCCGCCATTTCCTGAATTGTGTATGCCTTTGCAACTAGATAACCCAAATACAAAATTTAAATGTCTAAATATTTGTTTTTCAGCACAAAGAATTCATTACAATACTTATTAATACATTTTGAAACGCACAAGTAGCAGTAAAACTACTTGAGCCATTCCCGAAATCCAGAATGGCCACCATTTCCAATTTTATCTCATTGTATTAATGTAGATACGTTATGAGTATAATCAAATATCTAGGCTAGAAAAGCACCATTGAATACATATCAGTACAAAAAAAACTTTTCATTAAAAAAAAAATACTTTTTAGGCATAAAGTACACACACACACGCATCTATCGCTGCTTCCATCATCCTCAACGATATCAGACTGACAGTATGATGACAGTGTACAACCGTGAAGAGTACTCAACATTAGATGGAACTTAAAATGGAAACACATTAGTACCAAGGTCGCTAAAGCGTTTCATACGTAATGACTGTAAGAAAGGTGCGGTGTGAATGTTTCTTTGATGCAGCACTAGTTGGAGGTAGACTTTCTAGCTGAAAGGATGAACTCAAAATGAACTCAAAATAATATTGGATCAATAACAACTGATCAATTGTTTTTTTTAATACAAAAAATCTATCTCTATGCAGTTTTACGGTAGTCATCAAGAGATCCATGCTGGCCCCATAAAGCTTAAACATGAAGGCTTCCCCACCTTATTTTACTTCTTCCTTAAAATCTTAGCATCGATGAATATTAAATTCATTTCTTACCTGCAAACACGGGGATAAGACTTTCAAACCCCCGTAAGTTTAACCAACAGTGGTTATAACTGTAACCAACAATCCACTAAAGTTTAACCAACATCGTGTGAATCAAAACAGAATTAACCGACAATGGTTACAATTTTAATCAACGACCCATGTAAGTTTAACCAAGAAGTTACCAGCAACATTATGTGAATCAGCCCCGAACAAAGCATAAATACCCTACAATGGTTATAATTTTAATCAACGGCCCATGTAAGTTTAACCAACATCATGTGAATCAGCCCCAAACAAAGCATAAATAACCAACAAAAGGTTAAAGTTGTAATCAACAAATGGTAAAAGTTTAATCAACACCATTTTAACCAACATTGAGCAAATTTTGTTAACCAATAAAGGATTAAAATGTTTAATCAACCACAGTTTAATTTTAATCAACAGGCCGTCGGTTTAAGTTTAACCAACAGTTGAGTGATTCATATAGTAATCCATGGTTGATTAACATTTTAACCAACTTGATTTAAAAAAAAATACTTGTTCTAACAGTGTAATACCCCCCATCCCCTGTTGCGCTGCTGATTGTAAGCGAACTGCTGACATTAGAAATTCATCTTTATATTCCTAAATCCTGCTGCTGATGAATAAAAAAAAAATACAATAGATTGCATATTTCTATCCACATTCATTTAATTTATTTGAATTTATTGTTTACATGATGATACTGAACGAATTGTTTATGGGTGTTTCGGTTTCGCTAGACAACCTCAGTCTATTAAGGATATCATATAGCAGGGTTTTATTTATCATCAAGTGACAAATAATGTTTGTATCAATTACGTACTTCCTTTCAACATTCCAAGCATATGCAACAGATTTTTTCTAATCTTAGAAGCAGTTTTAACTCCATGATTTGGCCTAGCTCAAGCAGTCAGTCTCGAAAATTGGGTCGAACAGAAGCTCCGAGGTACTTTCTTTCCAGTCAGCTGTTTTTAGTACTTTTCGTACACTTTTCTTATCGAGTAAAGGAGAAGAGAAACTGACAACAACTTACTCCCAGTGTTGAACTCCGCAAGAAATGAATGAAATGGAGTGTAAATCAAACCATAAAGACACCGGGGTAAAACGGTCTCTCTACCACAGCTCCTTGCTGCTGTGTTTTATCCTCAGTTTGGGAATATGCGCCGCTGTCCTCCCAAACATACCGTTTAAAGAAAACGACACAGATTCGCCACGTGGGGATTTAACTTACGTCATCACTCGGTCCTGCCTAACAGTCGCCCTGATATTCTTTGAAATATTTGTGTGGTATGTTGTTCGGAAGAGAGACAGTTTTCATAAGAATCAAGAAGTCTTTTGGCCATTGAGATGCCGACACTGTGCCCATGCCGTAGGCCTTCTACCGGAGCTTTCGGATAACGATGAAGATGGTGAGGCCGAACAGAAAAATATATTTTCACCTCTGTCGTCTTCTTCTAATACGAGGGAGAATCCTTTCAGTGAAGTACATCAACTCTACCACAAACCACACATGTCTCTGCTGAACACCTTCTACATATTTGGCACAATTGCCTTGATCAACCTTCCCATACCACTGATTGCTAACATCATGTGCCTCATAACTTTGGACAATTCCGTAGTTGATAATGTTGTCCTTGCTGGGCAAGTGCTGCTAGATTTCACATTTGCCACTTTGATATTATTTGGGATGTTATTCTTCAGGAACTACTATGATGCAGCATTCGTCGACAATAAAAAGTTTACTTTTCCCTTAGCAGTTATTTTTGCCGCTTGCTTCTGGATCGCGGCTGTCAAGATAGTATATCCCTTAGGTGAATTGACGACTTCAAAATACGGGCATGTGGACTATCCTTGTTCCCTTCCTGGAAACTTCGGACTCTTTATAAAACAACATGAGATAACTTTGACTCCTTTCTACGCTGAAAGTGCCATTATTGCTGCTGCAATGATGTGGCAGATGTGGTACTCTAAACTTCCAGAAGCTCTTCTGAAGAAGGATCAAAGCACCTTACAGTTTCAGAGTCTCGGTCCAACCTACGTTGGACCATTTTGGGGAACGATCCGTGCTTGGCTGAAGAATATCTTTCACTGTAGAAAGTTGAAGTTCCTTTTGTTAGGATCATCTAAAGAAGAAAGCCGAAGCCTCGTGCCAAAACCAAGAGACCGAACAGAAGGCGAATTCCGAGAACCCCCATTACACATTACTTTAACAGTGGCCCTCTATGTATTGCTAGGAATCACTTATTTTTCCTTACGTCAAGTTCTTTATTATTCCAGCTTGGGATTACAGGAATCACTTCCTTCAACCGAAATTACTCTGACATATCTCAAATGGTTCCTGCATATTGTATTTTATCTGCCCTTGCTGGTGATGTACCACTTTCGTATATTCCTGACTGACAGTGCCAAGACTTTTCGTCCGAGACACACAGTATCTCTTGTATCAGGCTTAATAGGAGAACACGACCGCGTTATCCTGATTAGCTGTGTTGGTATTTTCATATTGAACATATTCCGCTTTGTCAGTTCAGTAGGGATCCTTGCAGAAATCCCCTGGCCTCGTGAGAACACAGTTCTCGCTTGCTACACTGGCATATACGCAATCTTCCAGACCTACTCGGCCTGGGTCATGACATCCTTCTTAGTCGTCGTTCAGCGACAGGAGATTGTTGGTACGGATCAAGCGAGATGGACGCTTATCTGCCTGATCTACACCGGTATCCTAAACGCGACTCAGTGGGCGATTGATAGTTTGGAAATTGCTTCTTGGGTAGAGCTGACAACATTTTACGGACAGACCCAAGGCAAGGTCATTGGTGTTCTTCTGGAGCCCCTAACCTCGCTGTATGGCATTCATTCAGCTATGATTGCATATGAAGCCTATAAGACCGTTCGCAATGATTTACAATCAAGATACAATGTGCCTACCGAAAAGGAACCCTGTGTTTGATTCTAAAGATTCGGTATTAACAACTTTGGTCAATTTCTGTATCTGACTATCTTTTTAGTAACAGTGGAGCTTTACACAAGAGACATGGGTTGTTACACTGTGTGAAACAACCTTTTGAAATTAATTATATGAATATTCACATGGGTATATTCGTTAAATCACCGTCATATACTGTATACCAACTCCTATATACTTATACATTATGATAGAAAATACATTTTTTTCTCGATGCCATTTTGTACCGACTAATTTTTACTCGGTTTCCTTTTAATGTCTTCTCTGGAGGAACAACATGATAACAATTTTATACACATGTCTTTTTAGAGAAGAGAGTACAAGATTTAGGAAGTGAGTTGGTAATTTATGATATTTTAGTATAAAACAGCTGACTCTTGCCCAGAATAACATCACAATCGCAGAACCAGTACGCCGAATGTAGATTATCGAAGAGTAAGAAATGTTATCTTCCAAATTTAACAGCTACCAACTTTTACAGATACACTTCTATTCCCGATAACTCATTTGTTCGCAGAATGGAAATAAGAATACACAATTAAAAAACCACCATAACTTTTGGAGTTCTTTTCTTCAGCCATTCTCTTACGAACAAAAAACACATTTGGAAGTGCGATATGATATGCAAAGTGGTTCTTGTTTTCTACCCATATAAGCATGTTAAAGCAAGCATACATTATGGGGAGTGATTCGAAATTGTGTGCCAAAACACTGCCAATTATAAACTCTTGACAATCTTTGGGCGCTTCACACCGCCCCCTACAATTTCCGCTAATGTCAAGATGTTGCTCTGTCACTTGCTTCCATAGATGATCATCTTTTTTGTCTAATGATAATCATGACTACACTCCTTGTTTAAGGTTCCCCCCTCCCCTGCCAATTAAAAACGAGATAAACATTTGTCTCCATGAGGGGATTTTAACTTTCGATTTCTAAAATTTATAAAGATTTGATTATATCAGTTAAACATGAGTCTAATACATGTGCATTTGTTAAAAGTTCTAATAGTGGAAATTTAAATAGGTCAAGTAATCAGAACAATTGAGTTAATTGTGATTTTTACTTTTACTTGCTCGACTAATGAAATGAAAGTAGGCATTAAGACAAAGATTATTTGAAATATTATAATGAACGAAAATGAAATTGAGTTAAGGGTTTTAGTTTTCATTTTCTAGAATTTGTAAAAAATTGGATGAAAGGGAAAGAAGAAAAAAATACATTATTTTGTAAACATTGATCCTATTTAGATTTTTTTTTTTTTTTTAAAAGGACGAACAATTCAGTTCATTAGGGCTTTGAATTTAATTTGCTATAATTTGCAAAACCCAATAAAAGGAAAGAAGGCGATAAATCAAATATTTTAAACACGCAAAAGAGGATAACAAATAACGTCATCGAGGTTTAAGTTTCAAAATTTACCGAAATTCTAAAACTATGAAAGAGGAGAGGGCAAATACAAGTTTAATACATTTGGTAATAGTGATGATATTTATATATATAACTATGTCACAAGAAATTACTTAATAATTGTACACGGGTTATATTGTAATTCTACTTTGACTTTTTATTCATCACTTATATATACACTGTATGGTATAGAATGTAAAATACGTTTTGAGATGAAGATATCATGTTAGAAAAGAGCACTTTTTATATACATGTATATTGTTCAAGGAATTCCGATATCAATATTCTATGTTTTGTAGTAGCAATTTAGAATTTCATGCATAATCACACTGTTTATATAGTTTTTAAACATGATACAATGGCTTCATTTGATTTTGAATAAGTAACCTGAGTAGCTGAAGATTTAGAGAGAAGATGGTTTTTTCTGTGAATTACATGTAACATAAAAAGGGATTCTTTGTGAATGTTCTGTAAGTAATGCGATGACACAAGCAGGAAAGAAATTGCCCTTTCGGTCAAAACTGGTGTGTTTCTAGAGTTTTCTTTTGTAAATAAAAGAAGAAAAAAAAAGGAAAAAATACTACAAATAATAATTTGTTGAAAATGTGCTGCATTTGATTATAGAGATTATAGAGCTAAAATTATAAAAGATATATTTAGAGAATCGGATTGGGTTTAGAGAATGTACAGTGTGTACTGATGAAATAGTAAAGTAATTTTGTTTTTCTTGTCCTCTTACCGAGGTGTTTTATTTCACATATTTCACATTTCATACATATTTACATCAATTTACATTTTAACATAATAAAAAAAAGACAAAGTATTTAAATAAATAATTATCACCTTAACAATTCTTGAAAAATTTCTTTGTGTTTCGTCAATAAAAAAAAAATTCTTTTTGCTAGGTAATGTAAGGTTTTAATTTTACTGATCCAAGTGGTTACTTGTTTATTTTACACTGTACATTTAGCTTAATTTCCACTCCGATATGCTTCAGCGCACTTCTGACCTACATTCATTCTCTCATGTCTGCTAGCTCTTGGCTTCTATTGTTCTGTCCCTATTCATTCATCCTCATGCACATTACCTGCTATAGCACCACACACACACACACTCTTCCTTATCTCTTAGCTATTCAACCCAGCACACATGGCACATGGTACTCTATCTTTTACAAGCTTTTCTATTGGTTACTTACTTATTGTCCAATCTTGTGATTGGTGATTATTGTTTCATGGACTGCATGTCAGCCATCTTGGCAGCCATTTTGTGGTTGTAATAAAATCTAGCAGTGCAGCTCAAGTCATCAAACATGTAAGACCACTTTTGTCTTGTGTGGGTCCTTACAGTAATATCGTAGTTTTATTTTGAAATGAATGAACAGACTTTTACTAGTGTACTCTTTTCCATCACACCGAAGTTTAATATACATTATGTTTATTATGTATTGTCCTAAAATTAACAAGAAATTTTTCCTTTTTTTTCAATAAAATAACCTATAACTAATACTTTTTCATTAAATTTTATTTGTTCATGAAAGTAGATAAAATATAGGTTTTCAATAATTTTCCAAAAAACTCTAACCTTGTTACATTTTAACAAGACATGAAAAGTATTTTCTGTTATATCACACTGGTCATTTTCCATTATACGCCATCTGCATAAATTATGTTTTTGATGGAAATATGTTATGCAATATTTTAAAATTAACTTGCTTTATCATATTATTTCCTATTTGTTGGAATTTAAAATTGAATACATTCTGCCATTTAAAAGAAACAGGTGAGTTCACGTAATATTCCAAGTAACGTGTAACATTTGGTTTTTGAAGTTTTTGTTTCAGGAGGGATAAATAATAATGTTTCGTCTTGAAACTAGATATATCAACAAAATCTCCTGTAGCTACCTCAAATAAATTTGAATCGTTTTGTTTACTAATTAATTCAACATTCTGTAGAACGTATAATTTATTCAACCAATAGCATGGGAAACATTTCTTCAATTTTGCATATTCGAACTCAAATAATAATTGATGAATACCAACTTTTCTATTTAACATAGACGAGTCTTTCCAAATAGTTTTTAATCCCGTGCTTTACTTTAGAAATTCCAGCTACGTACCACTTTGAAAACAATAATGTAGAATTTTTAAATCTAATATGGCTGTTTTTCCATAATATCTCCTCTTCTATTTCTGTTACATCAACTAAACCTCGATATTTAAATTCTGACCGTGCAACAAGAAGATTTTGATAAAACTCTGACAGTCCTTTTTGTATACACATCATTTTCATATCTTTCTTATTCAAATTATATCGTAAAATATCTGGAAAAAATCCAATAGTATAGTAATAATGACTGCTATTTTATACGCTGAAGAGGAGGTTACATCGTGCTATCGCCCAAAGGCATGCCGAGGGGTGATAGCACGATGTAACGTCCCCGAGAGCCTATACAAACAACTATGCCTCGAATATTAAAGCAGTCATTATATATTTTATATACCAAAAAAAGGGTCATAGAATACATGTGCGACTTACCAATCATGGTAATCAAGTTTGTTTACGCTATCGAGACCAAAAATGTGTTTGATGTCTCTTCGCCATAGTCTGAGAGGCAGACATACCTACAAACAGACATACAGAGACATAATAGAGTGTGGGAAGGGGCAGGGGGGGGGGCTATTCCGGTGGTGTTTTCCCTCCATCAGAGAATAGAGTTGGCATCACCTGTGATATCGGTACACTCAAGAGGGCAGCATTCTATCTTTTGATCAAAGATAGATCGATCAGTATGTCCTCCAAAGGAGAACGCTTTTGATGGATTAGGCGGGGAAGGTGTGTGGAATAAAAGCGGGGGCTAAAGGTTAGGCACCCCCACCCCGCGGCAATGTTAAGCTGCTTCTGTTTTGGCTATATTATACATGTGAAGGATGTTTGCATGACAAATTTGTATTTTAATGTTAAAACATCAAGAACAATATTACTCCTATTGCTTTCTTACAAAACTTATTTATAATACTGGAAAGTTGATAATTTCTACTTCCAAGACGCTCCAAGCCGCCCAAATTGACAATTGTAACAGTTTGTTGTTTGGTTTGCCAGATTCTCTCATAGACAAGGTCCAAAGAGTTCAAAATTGTGCAGCTAGAATTGTCTCACGTAAACGTAAACGAGATCACATTACTCCCGTGTTATATGATTTACATTGGTTACCTGTAAGAGATATAGAATCAGCTTTAAACTCTTAACAATTGCATCATGTAAACACAATGATACTCCCATGTATTTGCAAAATATTATTTCAAGTCATCTACCAACTCGCAATCTCCGTTCATCTTCAAAACATACATTCACACCTTTAGTCACATCCACCAAAACATATGGGCACCGTGCTTTCCAGTATGCCATACCAAAACTATGGAACAATCTTCCAGAGTCTCTAAAACGTTGTCCTTCACTACATCAGTTTAAATCCGACTTAAAAACATATCTGTTTCTATCATGCCAGTCTTAAATTTAAATTTAATGTACATGTGAATTTTGTAATTGATTTGATAATTGTAATTGCTTAACGGTGAAAGCTCAATATTCTTCATGTCTTTTCTCTCTTCTCTCTCTCTCTCTCTCTCGTATCTAAGCGCATAGAGACAATTTTGAAATGCGCTATATAAGAATTGAACATTATTATTATTATTAATCGTATACATTTTAGATCAGAATTTGATTTTAAAATTCTTGCGTTCTCCTTGTCGATGTACCCATTAATATGTTCATCAAGTCACATTCATCATTACCTGCATTCATATTGGAGACAACAGCTCATCCCACACCATCGTTGATAAATATCCGTTGAACATTTTACATTTTATTTTTCATTGCAGGTTTGACTTAATATAATGTTCAGCTGGTTCTACACATCCAAGGCTCTGCCCGCTTCTGATTTTCTTCTTCTTCAAATAGTCCCGCAAATAGTAAATATTAAATCAGATGAAATTGACAGCTCGAATCTAATATGAGCCGAGAACCGGGAAGCCGGGAAAGATTACTGACATTTTGAGGCAACGGTATAGAAGAGTAAGTGATAATAATATGTGATGGGGGTGAATATGGGAAATAAAGGATGCTGGCAGCCTGAAAGAAAGGAGAGGGGGAGATAGAATTGACAGAGGGTGAGAGCATGGAGAGAGGGAGAGAGGAGAGATATAGCTTGGGAAAGGGGCATTGCGACAAAGCGATATGAAAGTAATAATAATTGTTTTAAAAAATCGGGCCAAAATATCGATCGATGAAAGTTCAATAATGACAAATCCATACTGATTTTTTCCTCAAATCGTACATTAAAATAATGGGCAATGCCTGTATGAAAAAATTCGAAGCACACCGCCCAGATCGGGTGACGCTATATAGTTGTCACCCTTTTTCTTTTTTGTTTGTTATAAGTGTCCCCTTTTACTTTCTTCATGATTTATGTGGCAAATAATTATTTAAAGCGACTAAGAGCAACTTTTTTCGAATTTTCCCTAATGCTCGCTCAATTATGTTACTTACATTGTTCCAGTCTTTTATGACGCTATTGTGCTTAAATTTTCGCCGTGGATATTTTTCGCTTTTTTAAAGATCTCATTGGTCGCTTCGCTCAGGCGCGGATCCAGGGGGGGGGGCCGAGCGGGCCTTGGCCCCCCCCCCCCGCAAAAAAAAAAAAAAAAAAAAAAAAAAGAGAGAAGAAAGAAGAAAGAAAAGGAAGGGAAAGGGAAAGAGGAGAGAAAGGGAAAGAAAGAAGAGGAATAAGTAAGAAAAAAAAGAGGGGGAAGAAGGAGATCGGGGGCCGAAAGGGCCTTGCCTTTTAGGCTGTTGACCCCCCCCCCCCCACCCAATCAAAAAAAAAAGAGAGAAGGAAGGAAAAGGAAAGAAAAAAGGAGAAGAGGAGATACTAGCGTACTGATAGGGGGAGGGGGGCTTGGGGGAAATTAAGTTCAAACGTGGTTTATTTCTTATTCCCACTTTTTTTGAAAAAGTTTATTAAAAAGAAATAAAATAGAGTGAGAGCAAGAAAGAAGGAATAGTTAACTGCCAGTGTTAAAAAATAATGAAGCATCAAAATATGCTCATCTGACCGTGATTAAATGCCTAAAACTCCTAAGCTTCCGGGGCTTTGCCCCCTGGATTCCCAATAGGGCCCTACGGTGGGCCCTTAGATGCTCATCTGACCGTAATTTATTGCCTAAAACCCCGGATTTTTTGGGGCTCCGCCCCCTGGACCCCACGCCAAATAGTGACCTGCCAGTGTCACAAAATAATAAGGTATGAAAAAAATGCTCATCTGACCTTAATTAAACGCCTAAAAGCGTAAAGGGTCGGACAAGGTATCAAAATGTGTTTATCTGACTGTAGGCGCGTAGCCAGGGGGGGGGGGGGGCGGTCCCCCCCAAATCGAAAAAGGAGCAGACAAAGAACATCTTTGAAATTCAGACAAGGATTAAGAGTATAGAAAACGGTACAACGCATCTTCTCCTTTCTCTAATAATTTAATGAAACATCAAAGCTTCGCGCAGGAGGGGAGGGGGGGGGGGGCTGAATTCAGACAAGGATTAAGAATCGAGAACGGTACAGCGAATCGTCTTCTTTCTCTCATAATCTTATGAAACGTCTAAGCTTCCGCGCTTCTCGCGGGATGGAGGGGGCACTTAATTCCGACGAGGATTATTTTCGAGTACGGTACAACGAATCGTCTTCTTTCTCTAATGAATTAATGAAAATTAAAAGCTTCAGCGCTTCGCGCGGGAGGGGGGGAACCTGAATTCAGTCGAGGATCAAGAGTCGAGAACTGTACAACGAATCGTCTTCTTTCTCTAATGATTTAATAAACGTAAAAGCTTCCGTGCTTCGCCCAGGAGGGGGGGGGGAACTGAATTCAGACGAGGATTAAGAGTCAAGAATGGTACAACGAATCGTCTTCTTTCTCTCATAATCTTGTGAAATCTTCGCGCGGGAGGGGGGGGGGGGGAACCTGAATTCAGACGAGGATTAAGGGTGGAAAACTGTACAACGAATCGTCTTCTTTCTCTAATGATTTAATGAAACGTAAAAGCTTCCGCGCTAAGCGCGGGAGGGAGAAAACAGAATTCAGACGAGGATTAAGAGTCGACAACTGTACAATAATCGTCTGCTTTGCGCAGGAGGGGGAGGGGGGAACTGAAATTAGACAAGGATTAAGAGTCGAGAACGGTACAACGAACCGTCTTCTTTCTCTAATGATTTAATGATAATTAAAAGCTTCCGCGCTTTGCGCGGGAGGGGGGAACCTGAATTCAGACGAGGATTAAGAGTCGAAAACTGTGCAGCCAATCGTCTTCTTTCTCACCAAATCCTATGAAACCTCCGCGCTTCGCGCGGGAGGGGGGGGGGGGATCTTAATTCAGACGAGGATTAAGAGTGGAGAACTGTACAACGAATCGTCTTCTTTCTCTAATGATTAAATTAAACGTAAAAAGCTACCGCGGGAGGGGGGGGAGGAAACTGAATTCAGACGAGGATTAAGAGTCGAGAACTGTACAACGAATCGTCTTCTTTCTCTAATGATTTAATGAAACGTAAAAGCTTCCGCGCTACGCGCGGGAGGGGGGGGACAACAGAATTCAGACGAGGATTAAGAGTGGAGAACTGTACGACGAATCGTCTTCTTTCTCTAATGATTTAATGAAACGTAAAACCGCCCCCCCCCCCCCGCGTTACGTCACTGTTGGTCACCATTACGTACCAATATTTGGCTCGCATATTTTCAAATTTGGGCCCCCCCCCCCTAAAAAATCCTGGATCCGCGCCTGGCTTCGCTCCCAAATAATTGCAAAGTATGATGCTTAAGCAGTATTAAAGACAGAAACAAATATTGAAATCATCCCTGGTATTAATACTGTAATCACAACTAATGCAGTGGGATATACCATTGTTCGAATATCATATATTTTTGCTTTAAGGTTGCCCTTTGTAGGTGACCCTTTTCGTAGTGCACCCCCCCCCCCCCCCCCCACTTAGGAAGACACTCCGCTGGCCTGTCCGCCGCCCCTTCAGACTGACAGTGACTCGGTGAAAAATTGCCGTTGCTAAATTCGTGTGAAGTTTTATCCACTTTTATACGTTATACCATAGGCCATAATTCCCATAGAAAATGCACATGTATAATCATGAACGATGTGATGAAATCCAAAAGAAGATTAGCTGATTAAGATTAATGATTTCTCAGTTAAATATAGAATGACGGTACTTTGTTGTGCTCCTTAGTTATATTATATCAAATATAATTTGTAGTGTGACTTTATGCAACTCTGATGCTTGTGTATCTTTAATTGTTTTTTTAAAATGCATTTATCACTGTTGATTTTTGTATTACTGAATCAGTTATTGTAATTGTTGGTGTTTTCTTCTCGTAAAATAATAATTCATAATAATTACTTTTACAGGGGGCACACCCTACAAGCTTTGCTTTTTAGTCGGCTTTTCACATTATATTGTACAAATTGATCTAGAATTCTAGACCTATAATGGAGTCTGTGAATATGTAAAATATGAATATGTAATATAATGTGTAATATAATGTGTAATAATGTGTAATATGTAATATGTGAATATGTAAAAATGTACCATCATTGTAAATATGAAAATTGAAAGAGGAAAAATAAATGAATTGAATCGAATTGAATTGAATTATGTCTTCATAATTACCATAGTATAATAGCGGTTGTATGTGTAAAATGAGATCTGTACTGTCATCAAATTGGCAATTCCACACATTGGTGCACTTTGAACGTGCTACCTTCAACATGCAATATCAAAGCGAATGCCATTTGTTAGTCCTCTAATTTCAACCAGGGCGCGCTGTGTTTTATCCCTGCGAGAAAAGAAAACACACAACAGAAACTGACGGGCAACTATTTCTATCTTTTATCCCACCTTTTGTCATTGTGATGAGAATGGATATTGGTGAAGTGTAATATGATGGCTCTTACTGGAGACGAAGGTATGTTATTTTACGCTCATTATTTTAGATACGCCGTAATTTATCTCAACAGACTGTTGACTATTTTTTGTGAATCCGATCCGGGTCGACCGGGCGGAGTGCCTTGGTCTGGCTTGTGTTCAGTGCAGGAATTCCGGCATAGAATCAGCCTCTGTGCCCGCTGATTGGCAATGAAGCTCCGCAGGCTGAATTATTGAGTGAATATGAATGAAGTTAGCTGATCAAATTTAGACCCCTAGACAATCTATATAGTGATTGGTGATTCAGATTAAATTTTAGATTGTCTTAACAATGATAAATCATGTGGAAGTTTCATGAACTCATGATGTTAGCCGATCATTAATTTATTGCACCGGATTCAAAACAAATGAAAGTCAATGTGCTCGTGCCCTTTGTTGAGGCATTTTTATTCTTATCGTATTAACCAAGTCCAACAGAGAGGACTTAAAGTCGTCAGTCCCCTGGTTGTTTACTTACAAGCATGTATGCTGAATCTTAGCAGTCAGGTAAAACGAGATCATCATAAAAAAAATAAGTTCATGATCCACGGAAAAAAGGATGATAGTCTAATTACTTTAGTAAATTAGTCTAGACTAGAGTCTATTTGTTACTGTTGTTAGCGGTCATGGCTTTAACAAATTTGTCCTTGAACCCTTGCTCTGCAAGATTATCTTTACGTAAAAATATTTGCTCCACATTATCAAACAAGGCACAATTTTTATTTTTGTCCTGTCAGCAGTAGGGGCGCTGATCCGAGAATGAGGATCGTCTGCATAAACAAGGATATCCTCGAAAAGCGGTAAAATTGCTTCCTTATGAATAGGGATCATTCGCATTTTCGCAGATGTTTTTTTCCATCAGTATGGAGGGTTCAGGTTTCCGAACCGCACGCTGGCGTCTACTTTTATGGGTCGTCCATCTTCCCGAGGATTTATTGCACATAACTTGAAAGTCTCTGTAAAAAGTCAATGTAAAATGCATCAAGAAAATCATTGCAGAGTTCATTTTTCGCATCGCCAATGCGCGTATTGGAAATATGAAAATTGAAAGAGGAAAAATAAATGAATTGAATCGAATTGAATTGAATTATGTCTTCATAATTACCATAGTATAATAGCGGTTGTATGTGTAAAATGAGATCTGTACTGTCATCAAATTGGCAATTCCACACATTGGTGCACTTTGAACGTGCTACCTTCAACATGCAATATCAAAGCGAATGCCATTTGTTAGTCCTCTAATTTCAACCAGGGCGCGCTGTGTTTTATCCCTGCGAGAAAAGAAAACACACAACAGAAACTGACGGGCAACTATTTCTATCTTTTATCCCACCTTTTGTCATTGTGATGAGAATGGATATTGGTGAAGTGTAATATGATGGCTCTTACTGGAGACGAAGGTATGTTATTTTACGCTCATTATTTTAGATACGCCGTAATTTATCTCAACAGACTGTTGACTATTTTTTGTGAATCCGATCCGGGTCGACCGGGCGGAGTGCCTTGGTCTGGCTTGTGTTCAGTGCAGGAATTCCGGCATAGAATCAGCCTCTGTGCCCGCTGATTGGCAATGAAGCTCCGCAGGCTGAATTATTGAGTGAATATGAATGAAGTTAGCTGATCAAATTTAGACCCCTAGACAATCTATATAGTGATTGGTGATTCAGATTAAATTTTAGATTGTCTTAACAATGATAAATCATGTGGAAGTTTCATGAACTCATGATGTTAGCCGATCATTAATTTATTGCACCGGATTCAAAACAAATGAAAGTCAATGTGCTCGTGCCCTTTGTTGAGGCATTTTTATTCTTATCGTATTAACCAAGTCCAACAGAGAGGACTTAAAGTCGTCAGTCCCCTGGTTGTTTACTTACAAGCATGTATGCTGAATCTTAGCAGTCAGGTAAAACGAGATCATCATAAAAAAAATAAGTTCATGATCCACGGAAAAAAGGATGATAGTCTAATTACTTTAGTAAATTAGTCTAGACTAGAGTCTATTTGTTACTGTTGTTAGCGGTCATGGCTTTAACAAATTTGTCCTTGAACCCTTGCTCTGCAAGATTATCTTTACGTAAAAATATTTGCTCCACATTATCAAACAAGGCACAATTTTTATTTTTGTCCTGTCAGCAGTAGGGGCGCTGATCCGAGAATGAGGATCGTCTGCATAAACAAGGATATCCTCGAAAAGCGGTAAAATTGCTTCCTTATGAATAGGGATCATTCGCATTTTCGCAGATGTTTTTTTCCATCAGTATGGAGGGTTCAGGTTTCCGAACCGCACGCTGGCGTCTACTTTTATGGGTCGTCCATCTTCCCGAGGATTTATTGCACATAACTTGAAAGTCTCTGTAAAAAGTCAATGTAAAATGCATCAAGAAAATCATTGCAGAGTTCATTTTTCGCATCGCCAATGCGCGTATTGGAAATATGAAATGTCTGAGAAAATGCAGACAATCCTTATTTTCGCGGACGCATCTGTCCGCGTTTATGCCACGTTTATCCTTATTCTCGGACCAGCGCCCCTGCCGGTCAGAATTTTCTTTTTCTTTTTTTTTCTTTCCTTCTTCACCCCTTCCCATTTTTTTTTTTTTTTTTAATTTTTTACTTGTCATGTATTTTTCAGACCTTTATTGACCCGTCCTCCCCCCATCTTGAGAATCACTGATTACAGTTATTTACATTGTCACCAATTTAGAATAAATTCTTTAAATTTCTCCAAGTATATACATTTCGTTACAATTATCTTTATGATATGGTGTGTATTAACTTCCATTCTTTTCTTTCTTTCCCTTTGTAGACATACCTCAGAAGAAGGTTGTCTTGCCCAAGGCTCTCCATGACCTTGAGAAGGTTGGCGACCTTCCCAAGAAGCAGGAGAGATGGAACACTAATGAGGTGAGTGGAGTACAAATTATAATCATTGGAAGATAACCCATAATCTACTGAAACCGGTTGGATCCTGTAGTAGAGCCTATGAGAATAAAATAATTCAGCAGTCAATGGTTTAATTTAAATGGCAATCCAACCGCTGTAATGAGTTCATTTAAATGAAACTGAAATCAGAAAAACTAGAGAAACAGAATGGCGAAAGTTTGAAATAAATCGGACCAATAATAATAAATTATGGATGTTTGACTTACATGTATGAAATAATGAATGCTACAGTATGCAAATAAAAGATAGCACTATAAATGTCTGTTTTTTTCTGAATTTTCTTTGCCCTTGGGGCCCTACTAAAAAAATAAATATGGAGAGTAAATCAGAGTATATTATTACATGCCCTCTATAAAAGAGAAGGACCATCCCAAGTCATACGTATTGGGGGAAAAAAAAAGATTTCAGTCCTTGTGTGTGTGTGTTGGATCAAATGGAATATTTGTCCGATGCCATGACATTAAAGATTCAGCCAATTTGAAGTTCTTGTACTGATAGTGATTACAACTTTCAAAAATTCATGAATTCTTTAATGTTTATCAGATTTTTTTCAAACTCTCACTAGTTTTCTTCTCTGATTTTTCTGTTTTCTTTTAGAGTTGTTTTCTATTAAAGGTTGGATTTCCCTTTAAGTGACATTAGCTTGTATTTAGAAAGGTTGACTATAAAGTTAAAGTCATTACATGTGCATGCAGTCTGAATGAAAAAGTCTGACCCCTACATGTAGGTCAAACTCACTTTACAGGGTCTACTGAACATGTACATCCGTATTATCGATAAGACTGACAACAAACCAACTACAGAACAACTGTACAGATTGAATTTCTCCATTTACTGGACAATTCCATGAATTATGACACATGACTAACAATTTTTATTTTATTTTTTTTTTTTTTTTTTTTTTTTTGGGGGGGGGGGAGGAAATTTGGATTGTATGTCTACATAGAACAGTGGAATCCTTTTCTACGATTACCTTTATATTTGTGTGCCCACTTCATGAAGAATCAGAAACTGTACATGAAATGACATACAGCACACTGTACATGTACATTTACATTTATGTGGGTGGGACTACACAAAAATATACAATCTTGGTTTTAGCACACATTGAAACAGTGTTTTTGATGGAAATTCACCAAGTCAATGATGAATTACACTATGAAAGTTATTTCTAGACATTAAAATAACATAAAAGCTCATTAAAAAGTTCTTAAAACCTCAATATTTCATGATTTGCCAAGGTGTAATGTTATTAACCTGTAACATTAATAACCAACATTTTAAAATTATAAACGTGTCTTAAAATCAAAAGGTTAGCATGGCAGCCATGTATAATGTACATGTACAGTGCATACCTGTACATACATGTACAGTATGTATACATGTACCTGAATGGTGTTGATCTCAATATTCTTGGAGGTGCAGCCACTCCCAGCCCCAACCTTGTAGCCTTTTCATGAATACAAATATGCATAAATGTACTGTAGGAACAAAGAAACAAATTTACATACTGTAATATGTAAATATTCTCCTACAATGTATATCATCCTCATAATTTATTTACATGTATAGGCTCTTTTAATGTAATGTATTGATTTTTTAAATCATACAATGTGATACATGTATAATTATGGTTGGCTGGTTGGAAGAAAGCGAAGTGATTGAGCAAATAAATTTGAGACTTCTTGTTACTGACAGTCACTGAATTGGTGATAGAAATGGATTTACTCTACTTTAAAACAAAACAAAATCACACTTACATGTACATGTACATGTAATTGCCTCACGGACCTGTTTACAGGTCCATGATATTGGCCAAAGATGCAGTATATACATGTGCATGGCTCAGATCAAGGGTACACTTACAAAAATGTAGATTGAACACTGGCAAATTGTTCAATTATCCAAAACCATGAGACCCAGACACAAATTAGCATTTTTATATTAGAAAGTACCATTGGGGGAAGCTCCAAACAAGTTTTCAGCTTCATTGAGTTCAAATTAAAGATTTTAGAGCAATTTTATGATGAAAAAATGCCTATTTTCAGCACTTTTAACGTTACATTCAAAACATGCACTAATTGGATACCATATTTTTACTAATGGGATGCAAAACTTGTGATTTTTTTAAATCTTGATGTAGAATCTATGTAATAATTAACATTTCTGTTGAGTTAATTCCTATTATTTTACTTTCTTATTCCATTTACACGTGATACAATTTTTGTGATATGTACATAACTTTGGTGTCCTGCAAATTTCAAATCTTACTAACTGAAGAATGGTGTATAAATAATTGATTTATTTACAAGCTTGCAATGTCATAATGTTTAGTTTCACTTTATCTTTGATTTCTAATCAGATCATTTCATTCTGGGTCATGGTTTTAAAAATATTCAGATTTCTGAAAATGGAAAATGTTTGGTGTCCTGCAGTTATGAACAAACCATGCAACAGAATCTATACAAAAACTTATTGTATTCTTTCAAAATGATAATGCAATGGTGTGAATGAAGAGCACTGATAACATTGGATTCCCCATTTTAACTTGTATGTGTGATTTAATCAACAATGAATGGACACCGAGTTATGTACGTGACGAGTTATGTACGTACACCATGTTTTTTTTTCTTCAATAAGACCACCTATATTTAGTTATTTGTTATGGTAAGGTAGTAAACAATGTATAAGACATACACACGTCTGATTTGGTGAGAAGAATATTACAAAATATTGCAGTTTGAGCTTTTTCATGTCATGTACATAACTAAGACACCGTTATGAAAAGACACCGAGTTATGTACGTTACTACCAATCACAATTTGAAATAAATTATCATAAATGAATCAATTTATTTCTGTCAGCATGAATTGCACCCTTCTGCATTTTCATTTAAACAAACATTTATTGAATTTAAAGGTATTACAAAGTTTTGGTATGGGGTCATGAATTTTATTCAAATTAACATATTGGAAGCATATATGCGTTCTTACAATATTCATTGATCGTTGTCGTGGTTGAAATCGAGTCTCAAGTTATGAAATTATAAATAATAAACTCTTTATGTTGTATAGCTCCCTCTCAAGGTCAAGATATTAATTTAGTTATGAAACAATGTTTCTTGACTAAAATCGACCGATTAGCTATTCCCGTTTGGAAATTATATATCACAACTACATATTCTGAGATTTTTATGGTCGCAGCTACCATTGTACGGCCATAGGCGCTATTTGAAATTTATCAAAATTTACCGGGAGCACCGGTAAATTTTTATATTCAATTTTTCTCGAAAACCGAAGTGTTTTAGGGGCTTTTTTTTATAGTGCTTATAAAACATTCACAGGGGCATCCAAATATATCAAAATTGTAAAGATTCACTATCCACCCAATTTTCAAAATTTCCCAAAACTTTGTATTACCTTTAAGGAACAAGAAGTTATAATTTGAATGTAAAACTACTTACTTTTGGTGTCCACAGTTATGTACGATTAAGTACAGAAATCTAACATTTCAGTCCTGAAATAGTAGTTTACAAACTATTTACACATTGCAAATTATGTTTCATTCAGGAAACACATCATTCCTTCAATTGAAGTCGATATTAGACTAATGCAAAACCATATCTGACAATAAGGCAAAGAGAAAGCATCTAGAGAATAAGATGTACTGTACATAACTCGGTGTCCATATTTGTTTTGGCCAAATTCTAATAACTAAATTGAAAAAAGTTGATATGGCAATGGTTTTAAGTTTTGTTTAGGGTATGTTTTAACATCTCATGTACTTTGTTGAGAAAAATGTAAATTATAAGAGAAATATCAGCATGAAGTGGACACCGAGTTATGTACGTAACATTTTTGATGATGTGATATTTGGCTACTGATTGCCGCTTAACAGCAATTTGTTAAGGTCTGATTTTTTAGCTATGTGTTGCATAATGTTTGCAGATTACAAAAATAATGTTGCCACAGTCTATAATTGACTTTTAAAATTCACCTCATATGTAACACTTTTATGCCCTTGATCAGAGCCCTGCACATACGAAACTGGTCATTAGACTTGGTAATAATAAAAAATAAAATATTGGACTATTTTTTAAACAAGTGATTTACACCGCATGGACTTAGATTAAAATAATATTAGACCAGTTTTACATTTAATAGGCGAACTGGGTACACATTGTATACATGTAGACAAAAATGTTATTGACCTATTGGATTGTAGACAGATTTGCATTAGACCAAATGGCATTCAACTGTTTTGTTCTGCACAATATGTACAGTGTTGTATAGTGCATGGCTTCAATATTGCATGTCACCTCATGGGTCGAGCCCTTTTCTTCTTGATTTAATTATGTATCGCATAGAGAGACCATTTAAAAGAAGACATACAAACAATACATGGTAGTGTATGTGTGGGACAGTGTACATGTAGGTCTGTAATAGCCACACAGAAGCAGCTCTAGGCAACTCCCATGAGGAAATCACCCTCGTTAGCCCTCTGGTATTTCAGATGCTGAACGCATCATGTCTCCCTGTCACGGATGGCTCGCATCCAGCTCACATCAATGACCGCACGCTCGCTCCGTCTGCGCGGTGGCACGCAACATACTTCATGTTCATCAGCACAACTTGCGACACCCCATGTCTCGGGAGTAGAGGGTCCCTTATTATGACATTCGCCATGTGCTGTAATGAGCTAACCATCTGTCATATGTTTGAATGTTTGTGTGTGATCTTGAAATTCCATTCGGGAAGGTTGATTACGAGTGTACATGTAGTTAGGATTCCGCAGGCCTAGACAGCTTCTGATGAGCAGGTCAAAGGTTATCTAAAAAATAAACTTACCTGTACATACATACATGTATATATATGTATGTTTAAAGTATTTAGTGTTAAAGTCAGTGTTAGTGTCAAAATAAGTTTGTTTCGATAGAGGCAGAATAATAAGAAAATCAGCTGAGTGAAAGTTTGAGCAAATTCTGAATGAAAATAAGAAAGTTATGAATTATTGAAGTTGTGATCAATCAAATACAAATTGGCAACTCTGTGACTTATTATACGAGCTCTCCTTCATTTGCTTTGTGCATAATATTCCATAAAATCATGTTTTCTTCGTTATTGATGACGGAATATATATTTGTTCCTTGCAGGGGGAGTATAGAAACATATTTGCAATTATTATATTTAGGGTGCATGTATGGTTGAAATTTTTCTTGAGGGAAAATGAAAATTTTAGATTTTTTTAGTACTAAGCAAATGGAAGTTGAGCTCGCATTTTACGTCATAGAGTTGCCAATTTGTGTTTGATTGATCACAACTTAAAAAATCCTAACTTCCTTATTTTTAATCGGAATTTTCTCAAACTTTCACTGACTTGTTTCTCTCATTTTTCTACTCCTATTAAAACTAACTTAATTTCAGGGTGGACTTCCCCTTTAAGAAAGTAGATAAAGAGAGAGTATACGCAATGAATAAAATATATTGTTTATAAATACATTACTTGTACATGTATACATTTGATGTGTTTTTTTAATTGGTGAAAATGCATTATTTCTCAAGACCAACATCAATTCAGTCTACAATGTATTTTATTTGCCTTCATCTTTTAAATAGAATGAAATCAATATACTACATGTACATGTGCATTGCATAACCGTTTTGGAACCTTGTTTGTTTGGCCTTTTTGACAATGCATACTAAATCTATGGTATACACTGTAGGACTTGAGGTTGAGGGTTAAAATCATATTTGTACATTTTGCCAAAATGAACTACACTTGTAAAAGAAAAGTTATTTTACAGTCATTAATAATAATGATAATAATAATTAGTGCTGTAGTCAAACGTTTAACCGTCCGGTATCCGACCGCCCATGGCGGATTCCGTTTTCAATTGGACGGTTTCGTTTTCCCGATTTTTTTTTTTTTTTTTTTTTTTTTTTAATATATATATATTTTTTTTTTTTTTTTTTTATAATTTTTTTTTTTTTTTTTTTTTTTAAGTTTCGATTTATGCCCCTCCACCTGGCACTATGCCTGGCAATGTCTCCCAGCTCAGTAATGTGTGTGTTGATTCACCACTCCAAAACTAGAACAACACTTCAATTTGTCTGTCATCTTGGTTTGAAAGTAATCTTTGTAATAGATCTCATCATCTCAATATGTAGTTTATAATAATAACTCATCCAACTTTTACACAAGGTTCTGTCCTAGGTCCTCTACTGTTTTTAATTTACATTAATGATCTTACACATTCTTCTAAAAACAACATTGTTACTATTATTTGTGACAAGTTCACAAGCACAAATCGGCCCCTTTAAATGCACCTCGCAGTTAAATGAAAGTTGCCGACAGAGTCGGTAAAAAAAAAAAAAAAAAACGATTTTTTTTTTTTTTTTTTTTTTTTTTTTTTTTTTTTTTTTTTTTTTTTTAATCGTTTAACCGAAAACCGTCCGGTTTTGACTGGCGGTTAAACGGAATTGGAGATATCCGTGATGTTACAGCACTAATAATAATAATAATAAAAGTGGGTTCTTGTTCTTTAATTATTACCCCAGCTTTAGCGTGGCTGCCAATATATAGTCTAGCATTTCTTCAAGGAATTAATTCCTGCCAGGTACCTACAATTACCTCACCTGGGTCGAGTGTGGCAAATATAGATTAATGTCGTGCCAAAGCACATTACTGCCATGGTTGTACTTGAAAGACAAACCATGTGATTCACAATCAGGTGACTTATCCACTAGATCCAGGGCTCGAATTACCCACCGGCAATCGGCAATTTGCCGCCATGCCCCTCTCACTGGCCGGAATGCCCTTTTCAAAATCAAACCGTTTACGGCCACAATATTTTAATCCACAAAAGTTTTGCCGACATTTTAGTCATCGTAAGTCAACCCCGACTTGTAATGTTCAAAAAGACTTTGTTGCCCCTATATACGAAGCTATAAAAACAATAATTATCGGCAAGGTTTTATTGCCCCTACGGAGCTCTAAAAACAATAATAATCGGCAAGGTTTTGTTGCCCCTACGGAGCTCTAAAAACAATAATTATCGGCAAGGTTTTGTTGCCCCTACGGAGCTCTAAAAACAATAATAATCGGTAAGGTTTATTTGCCCCTCCGGAGCTCTAAAAACAGTAATTATCGTCAAGGTTTTGTTGCCCCTACGGAGCTCTAAAAACAATAATAACCGGCAAGGTTTTTTGCCCCTCCGGAGCTCTAAAAACAATAATTGTCGGCAAGGTTTAGTTGCCCCTACGGAGCTCTGAAAACAATAATTATTGTCAAGGTATTGTTGCCCCTACGGAGCTCTAAAAACAACAATAATCGACAAGGTTTTGTTGCCCCTACGGAGCTCTAAAAACAATAATAATCGGCAAGGTTTTGTTGCCCCTCTGGAGCTCTGAAATCAATAATTATCGGAAGGTTTTGTTGCCCCTACGGAGATCTAAAAACATTAATAATCGGCAAGGTGTTGTTGCCCCTACGGAGCTCTAAAAACAATAATATTCGGCAAGGTTTAGTTGTCCCTACGGAGATCTAAAAAACATTAATAATCGGCAAGGTTTTGTTGCCCCTACGGAGATCTAAAAACATTAATAATCGGCAAGGTTTAGTTGCCCCTACGGAGCTCTAAAAACAATAATTATTGTCAAGGTATTATTGCCCCTACGGAGCTCTAAAAACAATAATAATCGGCAAGGTTTAGTTGCCCCTCCGGAGCTCTAAAAACAATAATTATCGGCAAGGTTTTGTTGCCCCTACGGAGCTCTAAAAACAATAATAATCGGTAAGGTTTAGTTGCCCCTCTGGAGCTCGAAAAACAATAATTGTCGGCAAGGTTTAGTTGCCCCTACGGAGCTCTGAAAACAATAATTATTGTCAAGGTATTGTTGCCCCTACGGAGCTCTAAAAACAATAATAATCGGGAAGGTTTAGTTGCCTCTCCGGAGCTCTAAAAACAGTAATTATCGTCAAGGTTTTGTTACCCCTACGGAGCTCTAAAAACAATAATAACCGGCAAGATTTTGTTGCCCCTCCGGAGCTCTAAAAACAATAATTGTCGGCAAGGTTTAGTTGCCCCTACGGAGCTCTAAAAACAATAATTATTGTCAAGGTATTGTTGCCCCTACGGAGCTCTAAAAACAACAATAATCAACAAGGTTTTGTTGCCCCTACGGGGCTCTAAAAACAATAATAATCGGCAAGGTTTTGTTGCCCCTCCGGAGCTCTGAAAACAATAATTATCGGAAGGTTTTGTTGCCCCTACGGAGATCTAAAAACATTAATAATCGGCAAGGTTTAGTTGTCCCTACGGAGCTCCAAAAACAATAATATTCGGCATGGTTTAGTTGCCCCTTCGGAGATCTAAAAACATTAATATTCGGCAAGGTGTTGTTGCCCCTACGGAGATCTAAAAACATTAATAATCTGCAAGGTTTAGTTGCCCCTACTGAGCTCTAAAAACAATTATTGTCAAGGTATTATTGCCCCTACGACATGGGTGTCAATCCCGGGGGGGATGGGGGGGGGGGATATATCCCCCCAATATTTCAGGTGGGGGGGATGGCCTGTACAATCATCCCCCCAATAATTCACCATAAAAAAATAAAAAAAATGAAGAGAAAAATTAATGATGAGAGTCCGATGAGAGTAGTTAATGGTTATTACTCGCAAGATGACTATCAATATACACATTTTGCTATCTCATTTTCATAATACATACATATATACGAAGTAAATAAGACAAGCGTATATGAGACAAGAATAAATTGAATTCTCGCTCATACGGCTTCATCAGGAATTGATGAATTTATTCAATTTGTTCAATCAACAGCATCATAGAAATGCAGTGCGCCAAATGCAAAGACGCAGCATCAAAAGCAACAAGCTTAATGTTAAGCGCGAAGCACAAAAGTAGCAATCTGCAATGCACATCAGAAAATCCTGGACGGTGTAAATATAGATGAACTCTGTGACGATTTCGTGATGAGATCGGAGACGAGGAGAAAGATTTTCGGACATTAGTATGACTTATAAAATAGTTCACTAGTTGTTATGTTGTTTCCGTTCACCCTTTTTAAAATTCACGTCATTGTATCTTTATTTTATTTTTTTCACTCATTTTATTTCCTGATATTTCCTAAAACATTTTTCATTTTTGGAGAAAGATTATTATGTCACAACTAATTTGTGACACAACTTATTTTCAGTGGGGAAACTGAATTCAGACAAGGATTAATATAGAGAACAGTACAACGAATCGTCCTCTTTCTCTAATAATTTAGCGAACAGGGCAAAGCTGTTAGGGGGACAACTGAATTCAGACGTGGATTAAGAGTAATAATCAAATGAAACGTCAAAGTACACGATACAACTAATCAATAATAACAATAATATTCGGCATGGTTTAGTTGCCCCTCCGGAGCTCTAAAAACAGTAATTATCGTCAAGGTTTTGTTGCCCCTACGGAGCTCTAAAAACAATAATAACCGGCAAGGTTTTTTGCCCCTCCGGAGCTCTAAAAACAATAATTGTCGGCAAGGTTTAGTTGCCCCTACGGAGCTCTGAAAACAATAATTATTGTCAAGGTATTGTTGCCCCTACGGAGCTCTAAAAACAACAATAATCGACAAGGTTTTGTTGCCCCTACGGAGCTCTAAAAACAATAATAATCGGCAAGGTTTTGTTGCCCCTCTGGAGCTCTGAAATCAATAATTATCGGAAGGTTTTGTTGCCCCTACGGAGATCTAAAAACATTAATAATCGGCAAGGTGTTGTTGCCCCTACGGAGCTCTAAAAACAATAATATTCGGCAAGGTTTAGTTGTCCCTCGGAGCTCTAAAAACAATAATTATCGGCAAGGTTTTGTTGCCCCTACGGCGCTCTAAAAACAATAATAATCGGTAAGGTTTAGTTGCCCCTCTGGAGCTCGAAAAACAATAATTGTCGGCAAGGTTTAGTTGCCCCTACGGAGCTCTGAAAACAATAATTATTGTCAAGGTATTGTTGCCCCTACGGAGCTCTAAAAACAATAATAATCGGGAAGGTTTAGTTGCCTCTCCGGAGCTCTAAAAACAGTAATTATCGTCAAGGTTTTGTTACCCCTACGGAGCTCTAAAAACAATAATAACCGGCAAGATTTTGTTGCCCCTCCGGAGCTCTAAAAACAATAATTGTCGGCAAGGTTTAGTTGCCCCTACGGAGCTCTAAAAACAATAATTATTGTCAAGGTATTGTTGCCCCTACGGAGCTCTAAAAACAACAATAATCAACAAGGTTTTGTTGCCCCTACGGGGCTCTAAAAACAATAATAATCGGCAAGGTTTTGTTGCCCCTCCGGAGCTCTGAAAACAATAATTATCGGAAGGTTTTGTTGCCCCTACGGAGATCTAAAAACATTAATAATCGGCAAGGTTTAGTTGTCCCTACGGAGCTCCAAAAACAATAATATTCGGCATGGTTTAGTTGCCCCTTCGGAGATCTAAAAACATTAATATTCGGCAAGGTGTTGTTGCCCCTACGGAGATCTAAAAACATTAATAATCTGCAAGGTTTAGTTGCCCCTACTGAGCTCTAAAAACAATTATTGTCAAGGTATTATTGCCCCTACGACATGGGTGTCAATCCCGGGGGGGATGGGGGGGGGGGGATATATCCCCCCAATATTTCAGGTGGGGGGGATGGCCTGTACAATCATCCCCCCAATAATTCACCATAAAAAAATAAAAAAAATGAAGAGAAAAATTAATGATG